>APFE030525383.1:61980-93501 GCA_000404065.3 Pinus taeda
CCTTATCTCTTCCTTTTCCTCTATAAAAGCTTGTCTCCATGGCTTGAGCAAGCTAGTTCTGACTCTAGTGGCAATACTTGTGCTGAAAGGAAGTTATCAAAAGATTGGAGTTGCAAGAAGCCTTCTTTGTATCCATAAGGCTTTACCTAAGTAAGGAGACTTTGTCACTAAAGAGAGAGAGAGCTTGTCCCTCACCCCTTCAAGCTTTTGCAAGACTTGTGTAGTTGGGCACCCAGCCAAAGGAGGACTTGACGTCAGGACACTGGTTGTATTCTCCTTTGTTGATTATTAATAATAGATGACTATCATTATGGTTCCATTCTCATTGTACTTGTAATGGTTGATATTGAATTATATCCTTCCTTACTGATGTATAATTGCATATATTAGATTTCACGCTTGTGTTTGTGTTGTTCTCTTTGTGTGCAGGTGTCCATTCACGTGGATAGTGGAGGATTGTGACCGGCCAAGGCAAAGGAACATGGGCGACATCTCTTCTATAAACGGGAGCGTTGGATCTCAAGTAGGTCTTCATCACCTACCTTTTATTTGCAATTAGGAACTTGCATGATAGCATTGTTTGATTGTTGCTAGACCCATTCTGGGCTAGTAGGGATCGCCTCTATCCATAGAGGGGATTTACCTCTCCAATAGTTAGCGCGTGATGAGCGGTGGTTTTCTCTCTCCTCCGCTTGCCATGCATCGGGTGCTGAGTGGAATCGCTCCATTTTCACCGAATTTGCTTATCGCACAAGGGTACCTCTGATGAATATCATTGGTTTTCAGAGCGCAGGTCCCGCCTTAGCCTTTAGCCTTTTTCCCCATGGTTTTCCTGGCTCCCATGCGACCAACCACTCGGGGCCCTTCCTTTTCGAGGGTTTTTGCCCAACGATGCGCGATTCAAAACTCCCTCCGTTTCTCGATCCGGGTTTCCCAGGGGCTAGTTTCACCTCCTGTGCAGTCTCCATGGGCCTCAGTCAGCGCGCTTTGACCGATGTCCTCGTCGTTCCACGCTGGCTGCCAACTGCCACTGTTTTAGAGGTGTTTTTGATCACTGCTCTTAATTCTTTGCGGTCTGCCCCGCCCTGGTATAGCCATGTTTCTTTTGATTATTCTTTATGGATCCAATTCGGATCACTCAATCAGAATTATAACATTGAGAAAAGGATAAATGGAGGTTGGAAAGCTCTCCATGGGCTTGAAAATAATTGCAAGTCAATATATCTTTAGATATGAAAAAGAAACTTCTTCTTTGGGACTTCTAGTCACTCCTATTATTTTATATGGATGTGACGTGTAGGGTTGCAGTATATCTAGAGAGTTGTGGAGGAATATTGAGCAGATCCAAAAGCAATTTATACCCTTAATCTCAATATTAAATGAAATATCACATGCCCTATACTCCTAATTGAAGGTAACCTTTCCCTAACCGAAAGCATGGCTATAGCTAGGTATCTTTTGTATAAGAATAAGTTATACGACATGGAAGCTATGAGATTTCCTAAAATTGCTTCTAACTCTAGCCAAAACCCTTACCTTCAACTGTAGAGAGTGTTAGGGTCCTATAATAATAGGATTCATAATTTTGAATTAACTATGGTCAGTATTGTAATATTGTACATACCTTTGCTTTCTGCAAATGTATTCCCAAATTAAAAAAATGTAAAGAGGGTATGTCCTAAAAGAACAATCAAAGGAAAAAAAAAAAAAAACAAAGATAAAAAATGAAAAATATGAACCCCACAAAAAGAGATAAAAATAAATCATGAAAGTGTGCAAATTCAAATGCCACTACTATTTTACTTTTTCTGCAAATAATAATTATGTGTAGCTTATTTAAAATACCATTATCCATGATAAGTCAAACAACTTAATCTTGACTTTTCATGTTTTAAATTTAATGTTGATAGATAGAGAATAAAGATCTAGCCAAACAGTTTCATCTTGGCAGATCAATAGTTAAAATAGAGAATGATAGGGAGCTCATCAGCTTAATCTTAGCACTTGAAAGATATAAGGATAGAAGTAGATAGTTTGTTTTATAAAAGAAAATGAAAGAAAAGGGTTTGCTAGCCTAAATGTACCAAAAAAAAATTGTTAGGGTAAGTAATGGGTAAGTAGAAGAAAGGTTGCTGAAGCATAAAGTTGATTGGACAAAAGCACATTTATCATGCTTAATCATATGTTTCAATGTGAATGAGCAATTAAGAAATCAAAAACAGAGGTTTACAAGTTGATTTAATTGACTCTTCATTCATTTCATCCCTATACTTACTAATTTCCCCATCCACAAGTATATGGATGAAATGACCCTCGGCTTAATGACTTATGGACATCAAGTGTTAGAATTCCCTTCATAAAAGTCATTTCCCTTCATTACCCTAATAAAACCCCTTTTCCTAAGGTTAAACTCCATTTGCCTATGAAAAGTAAAAAATCGCATGTTAAATTCCATTTCACTCAACATACCCAGAAAAAGATTTTATCCTAAGTATATGTAAAGGAAAAACACAAATATTACATTATACTTAGTATTATTTTCATTCCGCTCATTTCAATTCGTATTAATTTCTAACTTAATAATATAGCTCCTGATATACCCTTTTTTCTCGTATATAAATAAATCCCCGTATATATTACCCCTACTCTTAGTTTAACTATAATCTATATTTTTACCCTATCCCCTCGATAAAACCCTCTTAACTCACCAATTATCTGTAAAGTTAAGATAATCCCTCCATTAACCCTGTCTGATCATTTAATCTCGTGTTTAATCCAGAATAATCACAAACCACCACTAATTAAAGCCCCGAACCCCCCCCCCCCCAAAACCTTTGCCCATTTCATTCGTGCTAATCTGTCACCCCACTGTCATCCGATCATTAGCACCTGAATCTAACGATTCACAACCATATCGGGTTCACCCGATATCTGACCTTTACCCGATATCTGACCTTTACCCGCCCGATAAAGTGGTATTGCCCGGACCGTCATCTACTACGTATCAAGCGTTAAGGTAGATCGGGTGACCTCGCCAAAATACAGCCTCCCCGATAAAGCGGTGCGTTGGCTTGGGAAACCACCTCCCCGACCAACTCGAAAAACCGCCCACTATTCATTTGTAATTCACCCGCCAAAAAATGATCGTTGTTCAATAAAAAGGCTGAGAAGCCAAGCCCTATTTGGCCTTTTTCGATCAATTTCTTTGCAAAGCCTTTGCAAGTCATTGCGACACCTTCAAACGTTGAAATCACCAATTGACCTCAATTTCACTCCTGAAGAAGTTGCAGAGACCCTAATGAAGTCTCAGTCTGTACCAGACCCCATTCAAACTTCTACAGTTTCCGAGAACACCAATTTGAATTTATTGCACCCAAATTTCAGGTATTTTGAGAAAAAACCAGAATGACCCTCTCATTTGAAGATATACAATAAAAGTTAAAAGGTTACAGTGAAAGTAAAAAAAGCACAGTAAAAGGAAAAAGATAAATCATCCAGATGAAAGAGTATCAGTAAAATTATATCATATTGAAAATGAAAGAGGATAAATGCAACCAACGGGAAGACAAACAACATGGAAGATAGTTACAAAGCATACAGATAAAATAAATTCATGTCAAAATGAAGATAGATGAAAAAACAGAGCAATCAAGGTAAACAGTAAAAGTAAACATGGAGGCAGTAAGGGTTAAACATAGATGAAGACACTTTCACCAGCAACAATGAAGTTTATCCAAAGTAAAAGTAAAAACAGTTAAAAGAAAATTAAGGTTTAAAGATGAAATCAAAACAGGAATGGTAAATTTTCTAGAAATTTCTTGTTTAACTATAATTTTGCAGAAACTATTGTGGCCAATCCAAGATGCATTTTGAGAAATTGGAGGAGGTTTATGTTCCTAAAATGTCAATCTCCAAAAACATATCTGAATTTTTACACAGGTATTACTAAAAGGGAGATAAATGCATATATTCACAGCCTATTTTTCGGATTGTGCAAAGTCCTGTTTTTAACATTTTTTTTCCAGAGAATATTGTGAACATCTGGAGCTAAATTTTTGGAAACTGAAAGAGGTTTATATCAATAACATACTTATATATAATAACCTCTTTCACTTTTTACATATCTATCTCAGATTGAGATATACAAAGGTATCACTAGACCCTAATTTTGCAGAATTTTTTGGGTAGAATGCACAAAGGAAGGAGATAGTTAGTGACTTGGAAGCCTCATCATCAATTAAGAGTTGCTATCAATTTTGAATTTCTCTTACTTGTCACCATCAATCCATAAATATAGTTCCAAATAGATTCATTAGTTTTGAGTGTCCTTTATTTAAATTCTATTAATGTAAAATAGTTTGAGATATTTGAAAAACCAATCTTGATATTTTTTCAAGATATTTCAATTTAGAATTTGTATAGATATTTCTTCATTTGAAGCATTTTGGGTGGATTATATTAGACATTTCTATAGACTTTTTGATCAGAAGACCCATAAGGTTATTGTATCATTTGCTGAGCCAACAAGCTGGATTGATAAATAAAAATCAGACGTTTCAAAGGATTCATGTGTTAAGCGAATTTCAGACAAGTATTCTCATGTATTATTGTTATTTTTCTCAAGTTATTCATGATCTTTAATGTTTTTCCAAATCTAAATGTTATAAATAAAATAATATTTTAGAACTTGTTTAAATACACTCTGTCTTAACAGTTATACATTTAAATGTTTTCTTTTGATGTCTAAATTAAAGAATTCTTAATTGCTCTTTAGTTTAGATTGATTTCTTGAACATCAGGGTTAAAGGATTCTTAATTTCCCTTTGATATTGATTATCCCTTCATTCCCCATTCATTAGTTGGGTCTGAGAACCATTAACTGCTCTCTCACCTTGAGTGAAACCCTTTCACCCCTCTGTCTCAATCATCTAAAAAACACTTTGCTATCTTACACTTGGAACATTCCCTTTAGTGAGTTAATCTAGTTTTGCTTCCTTATTGTTTGACTCCATAGCCCAATGGTTTAAAAACCATCATTTTATCCATTTGTTGAAGCAGATCCCACCGCCCAATCTCAAATACAAATCAAAAACCCCTTGAACAATCATAACTAGCCTAAAAGCATCTTAACTAAAACAAAGTTAAATTTTAAAGAGAGAGCCCTCTCTGAGCATAAGGAAGGTTAGGTCTTGATCTCCAAAAGCAGTTTGTGGTTACCTTTGGTTTTTCTTTCTTTTGACTTCAAAACAATTATAAGAGTGATAACAACAAGGATGGCATAAGGACACCCAAGCCCATTAGGGGATAAAGGAGGAGATCATATTGTAGAATAAGGATACTATTAAATAAATTGTTACTTCGAAATTTATGGAGCAATAAAGAGTTAGAGGGAAAAATGAAACTAAGATATTATAAGGAGTTGATCAACCCCAATCTTGAAAACCAAAATTATTTTTTACTTTGATTAGTTAGAAAAAATGAGCATTGCTAAGATTAAGAAGTAATTCTCATGAGCTCCATAATGGAACTCACCATTGGACAATTCCCAAAACACCTTAGGATGAAAAAGTTTGTCACATGTGTGATACTAAGATGGTTGAATATAAAAAACACTTTTCTTAGATTGCCCACCTTATACTCACATTCCATCTAATTTTCAAAACATTTGCCACAATACCAGCCTTTCTAACTCTTTAAGTCAACAAAACTATGATGAACTCAGAATACTTTTCTCACTTCTTTTTAAGCATATAAATAAAATGTTAAAGAATTATGATTAACCTCTTACTTTCTTAAGGTTCCTAAACAAAATAAATCTTAGTGAAAGTTAATCATCATTATAAATAATATAATTTTTAAATATTTATAATAAAATAGATTTTGATTGCCTAAATAAGGAGATTGATGAGGAGGAAATCAGAAGATCGATCTGGACTCTACAGCCTGATAAAGCCCCAGGCCCAAATGGCTTCCCCATTTGCTTCTATCGAGCATTCTGGGGAATTATAAAAAAGGACTTGATAAAAATGCTCAATTGGATCCATCGAAAGGGTAAAATAGGGGGGTATACCAATGCTATTCATCTAGCTCTTATCCCCAAAGAAAATTGCCCTTCTTCTTTTGCTCGATTCAAGCCCATATCACTCTGTAACTCCTCCTATAAAATCCTGACCAAAGTTATTCCAACTCGCCTAAAGCCTTTACTTCCTTCTCTCATTTCTAAAAATCAAGGGGGGTTTTTTGCCAATAGACAAATAACTGACTCCATTCTTCTTGTGCAAGAAGCCATACACTCAAGTCAATCCAGAAACGAGAAAGGGTTTATCCTCAAACTTGATCTGGCCAATGCGTTTGACAGAGTAAGACACTCCTTCCTCTTGGCCGTTCTGAAGAAGATGGGATTTGATGTAGGCTTTCTCAATCTCATTAAAGCTTGCATTTATGGGCCCTGGTTCTCCCCTCTTGTTAATGGTAGACCAGGAGAAGCTTTCCAATCCTCTTGTGGTCTAAGACAAGGTTGCCCTCTTTCACCTTATCTTTTCATTTTGATGGTTGAATCCTTTAGTAGAGCGTTGGACTTCAATCAGAGGATTGGCCTCATTACAGGAATAAAATTTGGGAATGGAGTCAAGAATATAAATCACTCACAATTTGTCGATGACACTCTATTAATTGGAGGGGCATCCATCACTATAGCCAAGCGCTTCAAGTCTCTCCTAGATAAATACATGAGATATTATGGTGGTTTGGTTAATCAGCTAAAAAGTTGCGTTTACGGATGGAACACAGCAGCTCAATTTCTCCATAATATTGCCAACATTTTTGGAGTCTCATGCAATTACAATTGGACCCATTTCTCTTATTTGGGCATGTCTGTAAGTGCAAATCCCTTGAGGGCAAAAGTTTGGGCCACTATAATCAACAAGATGAAAATAAATGTGCAACAGTGGGGCTCCATTTGGCTCAACCCAGTTGGTCGCCTCATTCTTCTTAAGATAGGTATATCTTCTCTGCCCCTATACCAATTCTCTCTTCTACAAGCTCCGGCCTCCTTTCACTATAAAATGGAAGTCATCCTCCGCCAATTCTTGTGGCAAGGAGGGAAAAACGACAAAAAGAAATTCAACTTGATTAATTGGAAGCAGGTTATTTAGTCCCAAGATCAAGGAGGTCTTGGAATCAAATCTCCCAAATTTCTCAATTTAGCCTTCGGAGGCAAAATCGTTTGGAGACTCATTACTGGCCTTCCTACCTGGTGGAAAAAAGTGTTGGAAATCAAATATTTAACGTTTCCAAGGTAGCAACTACTTGATCAAGATATCCCCAATAGAGATTCCTCCAAAATATGGCAATTATGCAAAAGAGAAATTCCTCTAATTGCTCAAAACACTTCAAAAATTCCCAAGGGAGGTGCAAGCATCAATATTGGAGCTGACAGAATCATGGGTCAGCAACCAATAAACAAACACGGTGGAGTCAATCCCATCCTCTCATCTTTTGAAAGAACAGGCATTCAATTTCTGGACCGATCTCCCAATGGGATCCTTACACCTTTCTTTGGTCTAGTTGGTCCTTCCCAGCCATGCCTAATGACCTCAATGTAAGCCTCTTTGTCCTTCAAACTCATTTGCATAGTATAGCCCCTGTTAAAAAGAATGACTTAGATGGGTTTCGATGGGATCCATCTGGATCTATTTACACCATCAAAGCTGCCCACCAATACATTTGCAACATTAACTATCCCATGCCAAACTGGAATCACTGGAAGGCGGTTTGGAAATCTGAGGCCCTTCCAAAAATCAATTTTTTTCTCTGGACCCTTCTTAAAGGGAAAATCCTTATGGCCTAAAATTTACAAAAACAGGGAATCAATGGTCCTTCTCGTTGTCCCAACTGTCTAGCTGCTGAAGAATCTATGCATCACCTCTTTATTGATTGTCCCTTTGCCACTGACTGCTGGAGAAACTTATCTCATAACAACCAAATCCCGTGGAGCAACCAAAACACTATAGGGGAAATTCTTCATAAATGGAAGAAGAACTACCCCTGGCAACAAAGGAAGAATAACATAGTGAAGAGAGTTTGGGATATCCTTCCCTACAATATGTTATGGAACATTTGGCTGGCTCGAAATTAGAAAGTTTTTAAGGACAAGGATTCAACTGTTAGAAGTCTTTGCAACAAGGCAAGAGGTCTTGCCCTCGAAACTATCTCGGTTAAGAATAAGAGAAGCATAGACATCACAGAACTCAGCATTGAAGAACGAAGTTTCATTGGATACCTGTTAGATAAAAACACCAGCAATCAGACAGGCAGCGTTGCTAGTAATAGACATAATAATGTCCCCATTAACTGGAAAATTAGGCTAAAGGAAGAAGAGTTTGCAATTTGGATTAAAAACTGCAATAGGCACTATCTTTTCTTCGATGGGACCTCTAAGTTAAATCCCGAAGTTGCAGGGGTAGGAGGAGTTATATTCAATGCTAATGGGGACAACATTTTGTCTTATGAGTGGGGTCTTGGCCACATTTCCAATCACAGGACAGAGGCCTTGGCCCTTTACCAGGGTCTTGTACAACTTAAAAAGCTTGGAATAGACTCAGCCATGATTTTTGGAGACTCGGCGGTTGTTATCAGTTCAATGGTTTAGAACAAGGAGCTCTCCAACACTCTACTTCAGCAGATTATCAGTCGATGCCAAATTCTAGGACAATCTATGACAGACTTGTGCTTTCATCATATTCTGCGCTCTCTCAACAAAAGTGTTGACAATCAAGCCAACAAAGCTTGTGCCAGGCCATTGGGCTGTCTAGTCTGCAACGGCATGGAACCCTACAATACTTACCATGACAATGATCTCTTTTGTCGCCAATCAAATCCACAACATATCTAAACTTCATGATATGATGGCCTGGTCAAAGATATGTCATATCCTCCTTGTGACTAAGATCTGCATAGGGATCTAGCACCCTTTAGAAATCATCAATTTCTCGCCCCTCATCAAACATTCGACCGTCCTTCTCCCCATTAGCCATCCCTCCCCTGCCACTCCGAATCACCTCCTCGATTCTCTCTGTCCCTTCTTGGTTCCTCCCTCATGTCCTACGATCTCCCTCCTGAGTTCTTTATATGCCCCTTCTCTTATCCCATTTCGCACCCCTCCAATTTCCTGTCTCGTCTTTCTGTATCCTAGGTCTGCTTCTTTACTCTCGAGTTTTCTGCGGCCCTTTCTTCTTTTGTTTCGGATCTCTCACCATTTTCTGGAACCGCTGGAACTGATAGTGATCTTGCCTTCTAGCAGCATCTCCCATTCGTGCCTTCAAGAGTGGCGCTTTAAGCCTATTCTCTGGTTCTTCCTCCTTTCTCAAGCTCTGCAACCTTCACCTATGGCGAGGAGCGAAGATTGCCTTCATTGCACCGATCTCCAAGCAAAATTAGCGCAGTTAAGAGCCCAACAAAGGATTCTGGACAGTAAGATGGATAGTCAACAGGCGATCATGGAGGCAAAGATTGACAATCAAAGCAGGCTTATAAAAGAAAAGTATGAAGCTGACATAAATCTATTCCTGCACAGACTCTCTTCTTTACATGAGCAGTTCAGACAACTCTCCAACAGATGTGCACATGCTGAAGAATCTATAGAAATACTGAAATACATGATGGAAAAGAAAAATGCCATGCCGATAAGCTCCTCAAGTATCAAGCAAGCTGGAGAAAATGATAGGCCTGAAGAATCGACAACGAGGCATATCAACCACATTAACATAGATTGACGATGTTTTGCAAATGTTGTTTCTTAGTGTTTCAGTTTGTCAAGATTTATTTCTGTTTAATCTTTACCTCAAAGCCTAGAAGGTAGGAACAGGGAGGATTTTGTTATTATAACTCCTACTCTCCTCGCATCTCATGGCAACTCATTATGTATCTTAGGGAACAACTTTCTCCCTCTTTTTTGAAATATAATATAGCAACCGATGATGTTAAAAAAAAATGATTAAATCTAATATAAAATATTTCATAAAATTTATAAAAATATTAATTAAATTTTTAAATATAAAAATATTAAATAACATTCATTTTTATTTAAAAATAAAAAATAAAAAATAAAAAATTAATATAGATATACATTTTTAGAAAAATAAAGTATAATTTTTTTCCCAAAAATATTAAGTTTAATTTTTTTATATTAAATTTAATAATTCAATAACCTATGAAATAGAAAAGGCAAAATGTAATTTAAATATGTAATTTAATTATTACATTTTTTTTTAAATTGGTGAAGATTTCTTGAAATGGTAAAGGTGATTATTGAGTTGAGGCTTCTGTGATCCATATCAATGTTGAGAAGATTTTTCGACGAAATCACATCATGATATATTAGTCGACGCGTTTTGAACCAACAAGTGTGGTTCATCCTCAGGGCAAGTTGAAGAACCAGACCAAGGCAACAGATTAAATAGAGAGAGCAAATCATCCAACAGCTATATTGGACCAGGAACGACTATATTTGACTAGGAAACGACTAAGTTTGACCAGGAAATTGTACTTCGACCAAGGGATAGGGATAGGGAAATTCAAAAGTTAGTTTGGTTAATTTTATTATTAAATTTAATTGTTTGTGAGAGTAAAATAGAAGAATATAAACTAATATTATTAAATAAATCAAGAATGTTTATTAAAAGTTCACTTAATTGGTTAATTAGAGTAAAAATTTATTAGATCCTAATATATTTATATTCAAGAGACTATCGTTCTTTGAATTTTTTTTTTTTTTCTATTAAGTTGAAGCCTATTTAATTATTACATTATATTACTAATTAACTAAATCTTAATTTTAAAACTTAATATAATTAAGGAGTATAAAATATTATATTATTATTGATGTTAAAGTTAGATAAATATAAATTAATATTATTAATATTAAAGGAAATAATAAGAAAGATTAAAAAGTTAACCTAATAAGGGTCTAACAAAGATAAAAAGAGGCAACATCTTAAAAAATATATTAGTTTAAGGTTATTAGGGTTATATTCTATTAAATTTTTATTTGTTTATATTTAACGAGAGTAAACTAAATATTGTTATAGTTATATATTAATTAAATCAAGATTGTTTATTAAGGGCTCACTCTACTAAAAAGAAGGGTCAAACAAAATTGAAAAGGGGCGATAGTATAATGAAACAATTATTATTATTTTAAGGTTATTAAGGGACTAAAGAGAAATTCTAAATAGTTAAATGAGTATTCATTAATAAAGTTTAACATCCTTTAAAAAACCTTTAATAAGGTAAAAAATAACATGTTAATAATGCTAATTAACTAAGGCTTAAAAAGATTCTTACTATCCTTATAGATAATTATCTTATTATAATAAGAGAACAAGTAAAAGGGTTAAATAATATTAAAATCGAAGAGCAGAGACAGGATGAGGGATAATCCAAGGTCAAAAGACAAGAGAAGACCACAGAATAAGGGGTGGGGCAAGGCAGGAGCGGGGGGAGGGCAGGGGTGGCTAGGATGAAAGGGCAGGGATCCAACATCTACTAATCTTCCATCCATCATCTCTATTGAGATTTCTAGGCCTTTTTTCAATTTCTATGGCCTCCCTAAACTTCCGGTGATGAAAGGGGGCAATCTTGGCAATAACACAAGCCTCTTCAATACATATGTGATGTTTAGTTTTTTCTGCATTTTCTGCTAGGGCGGAAGACGGGGTCCTGCCATGTTTAATATCGACTGAGTGTTCATGAATCCTTTGATTAATAGAGTGCCCAATTTCACCAACGTAGGGGGTCCCACGGGAACAAGGAATAACATAAACACCTTTCATTTCCTTGGGTCAATGGGGTCTTTAACAGATCTAAGAGAGCTACGAATGGTGTTAAGAGGTCTAAACGAAGAGGACACTTTATATCTCCTAAGGGTTCTCACAATTTTATTAGTAGTCCCTTGGATGAACGGGAGATGAACCCCTAAGACCCTATCCTTAGGGTCTTTCTTGACCTTGGGACATTGGTTGGCTTTAAGGAAAGCTATCAGACCTTGGTGTCTACTGTAATCATTATCAACAAAAACATTAAGGAGATGGGCTTTTTCTTTTTCAAGGTTCTTCCCATCTGAAATTCTCAGTGCACGAGTCGGTAGCGTGTTGAGAACACCCAACTTTTGAGTAGGTAAATGATGGGAACTGGCATGAAGATACTGCTCAGTATGATTTTTCTTCCTAAACACTTGGTGGGAGAAAGAACCGTCATCATTTTTTGAAATGGTAAAGGTGAGTTTCGTATTTGTATTTGTATAATCCAAGTGTCTAAAAAGCTTTTTAGGATATTAAATCCATTCATATATTAAACATATTTTAATGGAGTAGTCTACCTAGGCGGAGGAATGGCCTGGTTTTCGTCGCCGCCCGGAAAAACCTCCGGCTCAGGCCGCCGGCGATTCCTCCGCCCAGCTCCGCCGTGAGCTCTGCCCAACTTGATTCCGTGAACTTCCAAAAACTAATAAACAAGGATTCGTGGCGCAATGGTAGCGCGTTTGACTCCAAATCAGAAGGTTGTGTGTTCGATTCACGTCGAGTTCAATGTTTCCAGTTCGTTTATTCTTCGCCCAGATGTTCTTTGTCGGCTGCGTCCCAGTGTGGAAGTCCTTTTGGCACTTCGCCTTTCCACTGAAAGATCTCTGACAGCTCACCTACCTCCCCTACCTGCGACAAAGGAACAAGGTACATCAGTGTCTAGAAAGTCTACCAAAAAGTGCTCATTGGGTATAAATGGTATCTCTGAAACCTCAATCGTCCTAATATCAGACATATTAATGAAACTGGTAATGAACAAACTGCAAAGAGAATAAAATCACCCTATCAGGATTACAGTTTTAAAATATTGAAAGTTTTAGCATGAGAATGCTTTCCTGCCCGAGTCTGATCATGTTTCAATAGGAAATACACGATTTGAAATTTTGCATTAAGAAAACCTGCAACATAAAACTGAGAAAAAATTCTACTTACAAAGCGGGTCCAAATTTTCAGACCCTCTGATGCAACACCCTTGTAATCCCTCAGACGAAACACCTACAACGTGCTAGCAATCTAGAACTGCAACACTAATACTATGGGTGGATTGATAAAATGAAGGCACAATACAGTAAGCTTATAACAGCGTAAGTATGACTATTGCTAGAACCACTGCAAAGAATCGCGTGATCCGCCAAACTAGATGCTTGATTTTTTGTGCTAATCCATGCAATTATTGCATAAAGAAAATTTAACATAGCGTCAACATCCCTGCAACTTTTGAAGTACATCCATGCCTGTCAATATCATGTGTGAATGCAGTGTACAGTGTGATTGATCTGGATGAGATCGATTCCAAACCCACTATAGTTGTACTTCAGTCTCGTAGACCCAGGAAAACATAAAGTGATCAGTGTGATCACAATAGAATTAACCTCAACTGTTACGAATTCCCTGCCCAACTAGATCAAAAAGTTGCCACTACATGAAAGGGGAGGTAGGCGAGCTGTCAGAGATATTTCAGTGGAAAGGTGAAGTGCCAAAAGGACTTCCGGACTGGGACGTAGCCGACAAAGAACATTTGGGCGAAGAATAAACGAACTGGCAACATTGAACCCGACGTGAATCGAACACGCAACCTTCTAATATGGAGTCAGATGCGCTACCATTGTGCCACAGATCCCTGTTTATTAGTCTTTGGAAGTTCATGGAATCGAGCTGGGCGAAGCTTGCGGAGGGTGGCAGAGCTGGGCGGAGGAATTGCCGGCGACTGGAGCCGAAGGTTTTTCTAGGCGGCGACGGAAACCGGGCCATTCCTCCACCTAGGTAGACTACTCCTATTTTAATTAAGCAAAGTTTTTCGGTAGAAATCACATAAGAAAATTTTTTGGCAGGCACGTTTCGAGCCAACAAGTGTGGTTCATCATCAAGACCATATTTAAATTGTGAAAATTCACAATCTCATAAAAAAATTCCTCATCAAATTTCAACCCAAAAAAAGAAAAACATCTAATAATTAAACTATTTTAATAAATAATACCATAATAAATATAAAAACTAAATAATAATTTTAATTTTATAAAATTCAAACATAAACTTCACTTCAATGTTTCTTTCAAACTTAACTTTATGTCCGACGTGTTTTTGTTTTTTTGTTTGTAAATTTGACAATACTACATCTTTATAATGTCCAATATATCACCCTGATCCGAGCGGGGGGAATTGAACCAGTGACCGGTGACTCCACATCAAAGAGTGTCTTAACAAGGCACTCAATCACGGTCTTCAGTGACTCAACATCAAAGAGTACCTTAATAAAGCACCCAATCACATTCTATCCAAACCCCGTGGACTTTATGTCTAATATTTTAATTTTCCAACTCATTTTGAAATTAATTTTAATAAAATATTTATTTTATAAACAAATTATTAATTTTAAAAATATATAATAAAAGTTATCTATATTTTTTTAAATTAAAAAAAAATATATATATTATAAATTTTATAATAAAATAAATTTATATATTTTTAAATATTAAATATAAATAGCTTAATAAAACATATTTTTTTTTAATTGAAGATAAAGTATTTTTTATTAAAAACGTTTAAGTTTTTTAATAAATATCCAGAATATTAAATTTGGTTTTTAAAATTAAAAATAAAACTCAATAATTCGTAGATGTAGGAAAAATCATAAAATAAAATTTCAAACGTGTTCGACAACAACAGCCACGGCTCTATAATTGGCACAAAGTTTGTGCCTTTGTAATCGGAGATACACGTGACTTCATCGATTTAGAATGTAGTGGCTAATTTATAAGGCACGTATGAGCGGGATGGCCCATTAATTGGTCTTAAAATTATGTAAAATTTGTCTTAGTACTTTAAATATATCGATTAATCAAATTAATAAAAAAGTAAATATGAAAGTTAGGATTATATTTTAAATATAACGAATTGATTTTTTTTTTTTTTTTTCAATAATGTTAAGTATAAATATTTATATTAAACGATAATTTTCTGATGATTGATTTGTGAGAAGAGAAACCAAATTAATAATATAGGTTAACCAAATAGGTTTGTTAATTATATATAAATTAAAGAATTTAATAGAGTCTAAACACTTATTGAGTTTTATTATTTTATTGGATAATAGTTTTATTGTTTTTTTTGTAAGTTATAGTAGGACACTTCTTTTTCTATTTATATCAAAACCAGGTTGAAACATGTATAGCGTTTGGTGGTCTCAACTCGTCCAAATGGGAAACCAGATCTGTTGGCCACCTTAAGTTTTTATAAGCCGTCCATTAACAAAAAAGAATAAGTCTGCGGATCCATGCCAAATAAGTTTCACAACAATAACTACTAATTTGGTTCCAGACCGTAATTAAAAACTATTAACAAGAAAAGGAGAAACTATTCTCAAGGAACAAACATGATACACCATTGATTCAAACTAAAGGATTAATCTTCCACAATTTCAAGAGGTGCTTCTGTGTCTCTTATTGTTGGAGTAATCTTCTTTAGTTGTTGTTGAATTTCGTCCAGCTTACTGTCCTGCAGGAGCATAGTGATTTGGAGATTCTTCATTTCTCGCTTCATATTGCACATGCCTTGAGCCAACTCAGCGATTTCCTCTGCAACCTGCTCCATTGCCTTTTCCAGTAACCGCTTCAGCACCCAATAGACATGTAAAGCCTGCTTATATAAGGTCATGCCTTCCCTGGTGTTGCCTGGGTCAGGAATGAGGTTACCCCATTCTTCCATTTCAGGATCCGAGTTTTCCTCCATTACATTTGTCTCCAATTCTCGAATAAGCTTACGAATGTCCTCGTCAATTCCCTCTTTGTAAACTTTTTCTGCCTCTTGCACAGTATGTCTCATGATTTCTCGGCTATGTTTTTGACATGCTGGAGAGGAAGGCTTTGATTCCTGTCTGCTTGTTTGGTTATGTCTGCCTCTGCCCTTACGCCCTCTTCCTTGACCTGGGCGAGCCGTTTTGTTCTTAGCTGCCACCTGACTACCCTAGCCAACAACAAATATTATGTTCTCTATAAATTCTTCGCTTCCAGGCTCCTTTGCTTGCCTCTCCCAGTTCTTACCCTCCCCCTGCTGTGCTTTTCCAGTGGTCGGGTTATTCCCCAACCTTCCTCCCCTGAGATAAGGTTGCTGAATGTTCTCGAGAGTCTTCTCGACCTCCCAGACCACCTGTTTTACCTCCTCAAACTGCCCCTGATCATTATCTATACAAAATCCCTGCATGCATTTACCCTGGCCTACACGGCTCCCAGCTTTACTAGATTCTTCCCCAACATTTCTCATCCTGCCACCCTCTGCCTTCTGACTATTTGTAGCAGGAGAGGATTCCACGCCCCTCTCGCTTCTCTTTCCCTCTGTAGCATCTAGCTCTCTCCCCTCTTCCCTAATATTGCTAAAAATTAAAAGAAATGCAAGGATTCGTTTTATGAATAGATACCCCATCCTAAGCCGAGTTGCAGAGAACACCAGTTCGCATCGAGCTCCCGTCGTCTCCTTCCCTTGCTGCATGATAACCTTGGTTCTGTCCTTCACCACCCTTGTTAACCTTCTTCCACCTACCCGACGTCCCATCATCCTTCCACCACCGTTTCCTCCTGCTTCTTCCTCCACTTCCCTGTCGCCTCCACGCCTCAAGATTCTACCCTGCCTGCATGCTACCCCCGCGTCTTGTGGAATTATTAGGTTGCAAGGTAGCCTGCTTTGCCACCCTCCTTCCTTCATCATTTTATCACACGTCGTCTCCACTTCTTTCACCCTGATCGGGGAATAGTTTTATTGTTTTAATATAAAAACATAAATTAAAAAAGTGAACATTTAATTAGGTTGATAATTCATATGACTAGTATTAGGTGTTCTTATGTCTTCTTTAAAGTTGGAAAATTTCAAGTTAGCCACTTTCTTTGCGAGCATAAAGACTTTATAATTGAGTTTCTTTAACTACAGCTGCACATCATCAATGCTAATGCTAAAGCTAAGCATGATTTTTTTGTTGATCTTCGAATCTTTCCACAAGCACTTTATCTATGATAGTTTTTATATAATAGTATAGGTCTATGGTTTTAATGTATATAGTTTTCCTTTTACATGTGTTCCCTATATTAATTATCCACTTGCCTACATTTTCCCTCACTTCAACATTAGAAAGAAATCTCCATTGTACATGCTCTTTCTATTTAGCATTATTAATTTCTTTACGTATTCCAGGTGGAGTATTTTACCAAAATGCCACAATTGATTGTTTTGCATTCTGTTGAGCTCTCATATTAGGTGGTTGTTAGTTACTACATTGTCCTTGTTGGTCGGGGGGATGCTCACTCATGGTATGATGGAATAGTGAAGGGGTGCAACTTTGAAAAATCTAGAGTTAGTGCAAGCAGGAACAAAGGCACTTGCTTTCGAGCTATGGAGGTCTCCAACAATGCCAAGAGTCACTAGGGAGGAGAAACGATAAGCCAAGTGTCTACAAAAGATGAGTTGGGAACAATAGAGTTGATAGAAACTAGGTGGCCACCTAAAGAGAGCAGAGGGTTAGGAATGGCATTTTCCCTCTCGATTATGGAGAGGCTTCAAGCACATGCCAACAAGGAATCGATTTCAAAGCACAAACTAACTTAGAAGTTAGAGCTTTAGGGTAAACCAAGAGAAAAACTAACCAAAATAAGACCAAATCCTTGACACATGAATTAAAGACTAGAACCTTAAGACAAGATAGGAGTAACCATGCTTTCTCAAGACCTAATGAAACAAGAACCTAGGAAATCTAGGGATGCCAAATAAAGAATAAGCAAGAATACTAAACAAATGTACATTCCCTTACCAATACCTTCTTCAAATTGAAACCTTCCCAAACATTTCTTGCATCCACCACCATGACCTTCTTCAAATTGAAACCTTCCCAAACATTTCTTGTATCCACCATCATGACTATAAAGCCGTCACATTTGTTATTTGCACAATTATGATTTATTTTGGAGGAGGTTGCCAAACTATAGCACAAACTAGCTGCAGAGTGGGAAATTTGATATAATTTCTTGCATGAACCTGCTGTGAGTCTGCTACCAAGTGAGTGGATCATTAATCGACTCCTTTAGTGGACAAATATTGTCCTTCACGATCTAACACCATCTATGGGGGAACCTTAAATATATTGCGTATGTTTATTTCTTATATTAAACATTTACACAATTGGACTTTGAGGGGTTTTTTTTTTTTTAAGATAGTGAGGAAGAGACACCAAAAAAAATCTAACCATGTTAAAGGTAGCATGACCCATAATGAATGTGATCCCTCAAAATTCATAATAAATGTGATCCCTCACTAATTTTGATAACATAAATACCTCTAAATCATAGTTTCTTATACTACAAATTAATCTCAAAAATATGCTAGCAAATATAAAAAATCCACTCCATTTGACACAAAAAAATAAAATAAATTATCGAACATTACAAATATGCTAGCCAATATAAAAAATCCACTACATTTAACACATAAAAATAAAAAATAAATTATCAAACCGTTGAAGACAGTGATTTAGTTAAGTTATACAAAATAATAAATATAATAATAAGATAGCAAAATAAAATAAGACAAAGGTAATAATAATAAAATAACAAGGTAAAATCACCAAAATAAATATAATAATAAGATAACAAAGTAAAATCAGACAAATATAATAATAAGATAACAAGGTAAAATCACCAAATTTTTATAAACCTATGGTTTTCCAAACGACTGCTATGGCAGGAGAAACTAAAAAAAACTTCACAAGATTACCAAGGAAATTAGAAAAATGAATCGAAGTTAAAGCAATGAAGCAAGAAACAAATGACAAGCTTGTTGTGCTGCTGCAATATGAGACGCCGGATATAACCTGCCAGTTAATAGCATGGAGGCAGGGACTAATAGTAAGGGAACAAAGGATGGGAAAAACTTGGAGCGAGATTATCAGGAATATTAGAAAAATTAGAAAAATAAATCAAATTTTAAACCAATGGAGCATGAAGCCGATGATAAGGGTGTTGTGTTGCTGTCATAAGGCCCTTCGCACATGACACTCTCCGTCCCAGTCTCAGCAACCTCAACTTCAACTTTGTTTCCTCACATTCTCCTTTGAAGAAGCTCAATCCAATGTCAAACTCTACTACAATCTGCAGGCCGTTTCCCTCAAGGAGTAATGGACGCCACACTCCCATTGCAACCACCTTTACTTGCCATTTGCAGTACAAGTTGCACCATCCTGCAAGGGCATCAACTGCTACTCAAGGGCCCGTTAAGGTACTCCCCTCCTCAATTTTACTTTTCTAAGACTTTAAGTAATGCTGCAGTCAAATTTTATGCTTTATAGCATTGCTTGTTTCATGACAATTACTTTGCCATAGAAAGAAGCAAAGCCTCAATGGAAACGTTAGTTTTCTCTTGAGACAGGTCGGAATAGGCAACTCAATCACAATGCAACAGATTGAACATTTCGACACGCTCACGGATAAGCCTAAATAGAATATATCACAAAGCAATTGGGTTGGAAACCAAAATTCCAGTGGACATAAAAAATATTCATATTTTGATGGGTCTACCTAAACCGACCTGTTATAATGTAGAAGGTCACAGATATGAAGCAATCTAAATTTGTTGAATGGGTAGTTGATTACCCTTTCCTACGACTCTAAGGTTGTAAATATCATCAGAGTCAAAGATGAAACAACACAATAGGATGTCGTTAAGGCTATAGCCTGTTATTTGAAACATGGTGTAGGTCTTAGGACTAATGGCTTCGAACTATTCGCCATACTATTTAATTAAAAGGAAAAGGTACTTGTTTCAATCGTTCTGCATGTTTGGTTCAGGAAAGTAATTCATGTTTTGGTCATTTAATGCAATTGCCTAACCAGAGGTTTTTCGCGATGGACATTCGAGCCCTACCTGTTGGACAAGCCAATGCTTGGAGATACTAATGTTTTACAAACCACTATCAACAAAGGAACATGAAAAGTTTTCACCTGAAATCACAAAATAGTTGGAGGCAGTGAAAGCGACCAATACCCAAGTGTATCACAAGTTGACTATTAGAACTATTCTGAAGTCCTCATATTTGATTTATTTGTAGATTATAGAGGAGTCACATGCTTCAATGTCGAGACCACTCCTAAAGCACAAGTGTTTAATGTCATCGAGGTAGAATGTTTTGAGTAATATGCCCAACTCGTTATAGTCATCCTTTACAGTTTGAAAGCCGAGAAACATTTCCACAAAATCTCCTGTACTAAGAGAAGAGAAGAATTGCTACAACATCGAGCTATGGCTACTGAGAAGTCTAGTGAAGAAAAAGAGGTTCAATCATTACTTGGAAAAACAGTAAGAAAGCTATTATCAGATCATCTCTAGGGCATGAAGCCTATCAAGAAAAGACAATGGCAAGGGCAAGGCCTCACCCAAATCCCAAAAGAAGGCACTGACAATCCAGCAAAGTCTATGAAGGAAACTGTCGGCACCTCCAGTAGAGACAAAAAGAGGCCAAAGAAAGATATAGAAGTCATGTTAGATGCTCCTCCATGGGTCCAACTTGGAAAAGATTCTCCATTGATGAATAAAAGAAAGATAACTACCGAAGGAGTTCAACGATTGGAAGTATGTTGACCAAAATCAAGGTATGGACAGAAGACTGGTCCAAAGTCAATTGCAATCAAGACAGTCAAGAAAATAAGAGGCATACTTCCCTGTGGGTCACCAACTGGTGGCTAAAAGAAACAGTTATGGAACTGCAAGGGCTTCTCACCAATTTTGCATCAGAGAAAATTGCAATGAAATGAAATTAAACTAGACTAACATCCAACAAGAATAAGCTACATGCATCATGAAGGTAAACAAACATCAAATTTTATTGAATTTTTAAAATACAAAGTAGCAAATAAGTGGTAGATGTATCTATGTTCATGTTGATCCCTAAGTGTTTGTATCAAAGAGATACAATGACATGATTTGGAAGAGTGCCACTCGATTATAAAGAGTGTAGATAACAAGGGTTGAAGAGGAGCTCTATGGCCAACTAGGGTCTCCCGCGAATTCATTGGAGAGGAGCTCTTGCAGAACCGCTTGAACAGGTTACTGCCCTGGTGTCTCCTCTAGTGCTCCTCCAAGTTTGAGGCAATTCCCATAGTTGGCTGGTGAGAAAACTCAAGCCCTAGTTGCATTCTTGAAAATCATCTTGAATGTCTTGGTGAGACGTCTTCCTGAGGGTTTTTGCACATAGTATTTAGTGGAATAAATCATTTAAAACCCTTTCCCTACACTACCTTGACCTAGTGAGCTCCTTGGAGGGTCACCTCCCATGGTTATTCATAAACCCTAGGTCTCGTGTGGTCCCATTCTAGGCCTCTCAAGAAGAGCAAAACCTGATTTAAAGATATAAAATCATCTTACAAAGCTTCTTGAAGGGTCCTAATCATCTTTGGAGCCTTGACGTTAGGCATCCTTGTCATTATTGAATATTATCAACCCTAAGTCTAGGTATTCTCATAGGTCTTTCTTGGAGAGCCCTTAGCTTCTCTTGAAGCATTGAGCCCTTATTTGAGCCCCTCCTTTGAATGGGCCTTGGAAATCACATCATACCTTGTCATTGATCCTATCATTATTAGTGATTTACCTCATACCTAGATTCATCCCATCAATGAATGTCCGTAAAGAGCAGGGGACACTGACTGAGGTGATAGTGGGTCTTTGTCCCAATGTTGTCATTTGGTCTAGTAGTTGACCCTTAGGCACCCCTTCTAGGACTCCTGCTAGATTGTGTAGCAACAAAGCCAAGTTAGAAGAGCTCCCTTCTATGCTATACAACCTAGCTTAGCTTGACCTTCAGGAACACCCTTCTTAGGTTAGGAAGCTCCATTTCTTAGCCTTAAAGTGAGAGGCAAGGCGAGTGTGATGACAGTGGGTGGCTTGCCTCTTAGCTTTACTGCTAGGGTTAAGAGTCAGACTTCACCCTTTAGGAAAGAGTTTGTGTCACTACAGGTTGTTTTGTGGAAGAAGGATGTGCCTTCATTGTCTTTTTTTAGTCACTGAACCTAGACTTCTGCCTCGAGAAATTTTATTCACTTTTATAAATCTCAGCTAGTTCTTGAACTAACCTTACCTTCTTTTCTAGGATGCCCGAGGACAATACCATTTGTTCTGTAAAGTCCTACACTTCTTCCATTTCGTTTTCCAGGTCTTTGTTACTAGAGAAGATATTACCATAGACTTGGGAATTCCACTTTTGGAGCTTCATCATAAGCTTCTGTAACGTTTTGTTAAGGTTGAACATCTTTTTCTGCCTTATGGGTGGGCCTTCATTCCACCATTCATTTGGACTTTGCTCAAAATGTGGGTGGCTGATTGACATTGCTTCAAATCTGAAGGGGGCATTATGAGGTCTCTATCCATTCGATAGATCAAGGCTTATTGGCCAATGATACGATAACACCCCTCTTAGAATGCTTGATTCAACCTTGAAGACTGCCTATGCCCAATCATCACCTAGGATTAACCTATCCAATCTTTTGATGACAAAAGCCTTCTCCTTCCTTTGTTTGTTCTATGTAAACTTCTGTTCTTCGGGTTCTACAACAATCAGATTATTTTCCTTGACAGAGTGCAAGAGCCAGACTTGATCTTCTTTTGAGACTTCCATTTTTTCTCGTGGGATCCTATTATTGTATTCTGGTCTCCTTCTGTCCAAGGAGATTTTGGATAGAGACTCCTTTTATCAGCCAAAAGATTCAAGCAAATTGATTTTGAATCAACTAGATTTGGCCCATGGATATATGATGATAAAAGAAAGTATTCCAACCTTTTGAGAAAAGTCAGATACTTATCCAAAATTTTCTTATGCGCACTTGTTTTTGTCTTTATTCTGCAAGGATTCCACCAAACTGTCATCTTCTTTATGACTACCCTCTGCTTGAGGCCAAACTTCTTTCTTTAGTTTTTCCATTTCTTCCTCTGATAATTTTTTTCTCTTGGATTATCGCACTAACTGGTTTCTAGTTATCTTTTTTTGTTTTTATTGCTCTCTTTTGATATCAGGAGCTGCTGCTCTAATATTCCAAGATATGATTCTCATATCCAAAATTATCTTCTGCTAGGACTCTCTCTCTAGCTTTGACCTCTATAATCTTATTGGAAACTTTCACTGCCCTTAAATAAGTAGCTGTGAAGGTTTTAGGCAAAAGACCCCAAAGAACCTTTAAAAGCCATACCATTTCTTAGAAAGGAAAGTAGTTTTTACCTACTCTGGACAAAAATCATCAATTTACTTCATTGGTTCATCCACAATATTTGCTAGGCTTTTTTGTTCTTCTGAATTTGTTCTCCTGCCTTTACTTGTATATTGCCCCACGTTCAGCTTTGCTTCTCTAATCCTTGTTTGAATTGGGCTAGAGGGTCCTTTTGCTCTTCATCTTTTGGTTCCGGCTTTGGATCTGCTTAAGGAATTGCTGATTCAGTTGCTTGGTCTCCTTTTGGGAGAATCTCTATCCTGGAGTTCTAGGAGAGTTGGAAGTTTTCTCTAGATAAAAATTCTCTCTGGCAGGACTTCCCTTGGAAAAGGATTCACATTCAAAGATTTCTTCCTCTTTGCTTTTTTCTTCTAAAGATTAGGCAGAGGCCTGTAAAATAGATTCTAGCAAAGCAACTCTCTGCAACACTGCTGCACCCAAGTCTGCTCGAAGGGGCACACCTTTGACTAACTCATGATTTCTGTTTATATCTCATCTAACATGATTAGGTGTTAGGAGTATCCTGACATTTTTACTGGAGAGATTCTTTCCTTGCTAAGACTTCTTCCAAAAGCATCTGATCTGATCAGGCTTCAGCACATTAGATCAATTCCTCATCTTCAGTCATTTGGATTTCTTGAAGAGGGGTATCTGCTGGGATATATTGTCCTTTTGAGGCTTGTTCTTCTTCCAATTTGAATCCTGCAACTTGTCTTAGGAGTAACCCCAGCAGGAGGGAAGCATAGCCTGCTTTTGAGGGTAAAGTTTTCTTCTATATTAGTCTCTAGCAAGATCCTTCAGTTTAACACAATAAGCTTTCTTGAAATGACCATATTGAAGACAAAATTGGCATTTGAAAGTGATCTTGTTATAATTGTGATCTTGTTCATGGACAAAGCCCCTAGCTTTAGGATAATCTTGTGGGCATACTGAGACTCATGTTAATGCAATTTCTAGCATATGTCGTCAATCCTTTTTCTCTAGTTAATTTAGCTGTCTTAAGAAAGGATCCAAGGCCATTGGCAATTTCTTTAAAGGAATATTGATTCCAAAACTCAAAGGGGAGTAAGGTAATCATACCCAAACAGGTGATTTTGTTAGAACTGATGTTCGGTCAAATTCTGGGGTCCTAATTTCATGTATAAGCCTTCTCTATTGACGAACTTTGATACTCTTTCAAACAACCCTTTTGTCCTTGTCACCCACCATTTTGTGGGTGATATCCCTGGGAGATTTTTTTTTCCATGATGGTCCTCAGCTGGCAGCCAGCAGCCCCTTGCAGCCACCAACTAGCTCATTGTGCCATTTCTCTGCCACCCGAGCCAGCCATGTGTTCTCTCACCCATTTGTTATGATCTTATGTTTGAAGGTTTGCCTCCCAAACCTAAAGGTATGCCTTGTCATTTGGTGATTGAGTATTTTAGTTTACTTATCATGGAAACTCTTGGGCATGGATTAATGGGGGTATTTAGTGGAAAGAGTGGACTAGGTCTGTGCTTTTGTCCCCTAGGTCTCTTTGGATGTTAACTTTGGACCCTAGTCCCGTGGGATCTCTTTTATTGACTTTTGGGCTTTAGGGATGGTATTACATGGGAAACCCCAATTTTGGTAGTGTGGTCCCGCTCCCCGATCCACATTGTAATATCCCTAACCCGGAATATTCCTCAGACCCCAGCAAACTCCAACCAAAATACATGCAAATGATATAATAACCCAACAATGACAAAATAATAGTGGAACAACATATAATAATGTAAACCGGAAATATAAGCAGATACACAAGAAATGCAGTGAGAAATGCTAAGCCATTTTATTATACTGAGCAATAAATTGAGTACAAGAGGTGATCAGACAGATGGCACCTCGACTTGCACAAGGCAAGTGAAGAAATACTCTCAGAATAACAAGGAATGGCCTCTCTGCGTGGATGCTACTGGAGAACTGCCGTGCTGCTGCTGCTGCTAGAAAACAAATAATGATTTGGGGCTGCTCCCCTCCTCATAAAATGCCGAAATTTTGGATATGGGCTCTACTCCAAAAACCTAGAAAAACCCAGGAAGCTTTCCTGAAATAGCCGACCCCCCGAAAATCACCCCCTTGGGGTTTTGCGCAGCTCCTCAATGCTCTGCGCTGCCACTGAAGAAGACCCCTCTACACTCTCCCTGAAACTCTGCCCAAACTCCTCCAATAGGCAAGGGCTGGTCCCCTGCTCAATCACCCAACATGAATCCCCCTGCAGAAACCCTAGTCCAACACTACTACCAGAAAGAACTGCGTCCCTCTCCCAGTGCTGCGTAGTCCTCCAAACGCTGCTAAAACTACTGCTGGAATGCTGATAAAACTACTGATGAAATGCTAAAGGAAATACCTTGCCCGAGCAGGCACTCGAAGTCCCCCGAGGCTAAGGGCGAGATCTCCGAACGGAGACACTCAATGCACTAAACAGTGCTGCAGACTAGCTAAACAGCGAGCGTGCTCCGAAGTCGAAACGACTAGCTCAAACTGCACATAACTGAATGATCCAAAATGAGGGGACTCTTCTCTATTTTATAGCCTTTGCCTCTCACAATCCCTAGGCTCACCTCCTCCTGCGTGATTCTCCTCTTGCCACGTGTTCTTCCCTCCTGCGTAGTCCCTCCATGTGTCTACGTGGGTCCCATTTCTGCGTCCCCCTTTGGCCCCCTTGGCTCCTCTTTAAGTCACAACATTGTGCTACTAGGAAGTGACTTTTTATTCTTAAAGTGAGTTATGTCCCCCGTCCTCACTTTTTTATTTACAAATAACTATAGAAGGCAAAAATTGGGCAAAATCGAATATTCCAATTAGCCATGGCTAATTAAGAATATTACATTCTCCCCCGGTAAAATGTTGCTTGTCCTCAAGCAACTGAAGTGATGGATGCTGCAAGATCTTCTCACTCTCCCAAGTGGCATCCTCATCTGGCAAATACTTCCACCCCACCAAGAATTCCCGGACCGTCCTGCTCCGCAGCTACCTCTCCCTGGTATCAATGATAGCCTCCGGTTGCAATACCAAATGCCCCTCGTCATGCATGGGTGGTAGCTCATCTGTCACTGTCACCTGTTGCCCCAATGCCTTTTTCAGGCATGATACATGAAAAACGTTATGAATCTTGCTGCCTTGGGGCAGCTCCAACTCATATGCAACCGGTCCAACCCTGCATATCACCTTGTACGACACATAAAAGCAGGGCTTGAGCTTCTCAGCCCCCTTCTGCTTTAGTGACGACTGTTGGTATGGCTGTAATCGTAGGTAGACCATGTCCCCTACCTCGAACTGTCTCTCCACCCGACCCCTGTCGGCATACAACTTCTGTTGGTTCTGTGCTGTAGCCATGTTATCCTTGAGAGCTCGGAGAATATCTTGACTCTCTTGGATCCAAATCTTCGCTCTGGGACCCTTGCTATCACTAAACATCACGTCAGCAAAAGATAAAGGATGATACCCATATAAGGCGTAGAATGGTGACATACCAATGGACATGTGATGTGAAGTATTGTAGCAGTACTCCCCTAGATGCAGCCACCTCAACTATGCTTGCTGCTGCCCACTGACATAGTTACGCAAGTAGCCATCTAGCCAGTTGTTAACTACCTCTGTCTGCCCATCCATTTGTGGGTGATAACTGGTACTCTGTGTCAACTCCGTCCCCACCAATCGGAAAAGCTCCTGCCAAAATCCGCCCATGAAATGGCTGTCCTTATCACTGACGATGGTCTTAGCAAGACCATGTAGCCTAAAGATCTGTCTAAAGAATAGCTCGGCCACTTGTGCTGCTGTATAGTGTGCGGATATGGCAAAAAAATGTGCGTACTTCGTCAATCGGTCAACAACGACAAAGATGCAATCCTTGCCTTGTACCATGGGCAACCCTGTGATGAAGTCCATCGAAATACTCTCCCATTTCCCCTCCGGAATGGGAAGAGGCTGCAATAATCCTGCGGGATGGCTCATCTCTCCCTTGTTCCTCTGGCAAACATCGCACTCTCGGATGTGCTGGAGTACGTCCTCTTTGAGGCCCTTCCATGAGAACCTCTCCCTAATGGCCCCGTAGGTTTTGGTAAACCCCTGATGTCTTGCCAATGGTGAATCATGTGATGCTTGGAGTATCATTTTCTTGAGCTGAGACCCCTAAGTCAAGAAGATTTGGTCCCTGTAATAGATGATCTCATCGACCACCTTGTACCTGTCATCTGCCACCTGCCCATCTAGAACCTCACATGCAAACCTGTCCTTGGAGTACTCTACTAAGAGTCGAGCCCTCCAGTCTATACACAAGCTCATAAGAGACAACGTGGCTGGTCTACGTGAAAGGGCATCTGCTACCACGTTGTTCTTACTCTTGACGTACCCAATGTCAAAGTCATATGCTTGGATCTTGCTATTCCACTTCCGCTGCCTCTCCTGTAGCTGCTTCTGCTCCAAAAAGAAATTGAGGCTGTTGTGATCAGTCCTCACCCTGAACCTGTTACCCACCAAGTACTGTCGGTACTTAGCCAATGCATGCATGATGGCCAGCATCTCCTTGTCGTATATAGAAAAAAACCTCTCGTGCAGAAGGAGCTTTCGGCTCTCAAAGGCTATAGGGTGACCTCCCTGCATCAACATTGCGCCGATCCCCTCTCCCGACGCATCACACTCCAAAATAAATGGTTGCGTAATATCTGGCAACGCAAGCACTGGGCAGCTGCTCATAACCTCCTTGAGCCTGTCAAAGGCTCCCTGCACCATATCTGACCAACTGAATGCCCCCTTCCTCGTCAAATCTGTCAGGGGTGCAGCAAGCAGTGAGAAACCTTTGACGAACTTTTGTTAGTAAGTACAAATGCCAATGAACCCTCGAAGTTCTGTCACATTTCTCGGCTCCGGCCATTCTCTGATGGCCCTGATCTTCTCCTCGTGGACTCTCACTCCGTCCAACCCTATGATGTGTCCCAGATACAACATCTCCGTCAACCCAAACTTGCACTTGGAGAGTTTGGCATAGAACTGCTGCTCCTGTAAGATACGCAATACCGTCTCAATGTGCTAGAGATGCTCCTCCCAAGTCCTGTTGTAAATGAGAATGTCATCAAAGAATACCAACACAAACTTCCTTAAGTGACTATGGAAGATGTGATTCATGCAGGACTGAAATGTAGCGGGGTCATTGGTTAGCCCAAAAGGCATCACCAAGAACTCAAAGTGCCCATAGTGGCACCTGAAGGCGGTCTTGGGAATGTCCTGCTCCCTCACGTGAATCTGATGGTACCCAGATCTCAAATCAATCTTTGAGAAGAATCGTGCTCCCCTCAATTCGTCGATCAACCCATCGATCTTGGGTATGGGGTACCTGTTCTTTAGGGTCTTCTTGTTCAAGGCCCGGTAGTCAATGCACATCCTTAATGTGCTGTCCTTCTTCTTCACCAACACCACAGAAGAAGCAAAAGGACTCGTGCTTGGTCGAATGTGCCCAAGAGCCAACAACTCCTGGATAGCTTGCTCAATCTTATCCCGATAGGCCTTGGGGTGCCTATAGGGGGTAGTGATCACTACCTGTATGCCTTGCTCAAGCTCGATGGTGTCCTCAAACCCCCGATCCGGTGGATGTCCTGGTGGAATCTCCCCAAACACTATGGCATACCAATCAAGGATGGACTGTATCTTTGGATGTACCGTCTGCCCTGTAGTCCCTGCCTCTAATGCTCGCAGCTCCATTGCCCACTTTGTCTCCCTTTCGGAAGACTGCCTCCATCCGATGAGCTGACACAGTCTGAGGCGGATATGTGTGCTGTCCCCATATCTTCTCATGCCTCCCTGTCTTCTCATCATCCCACTCCATCTCTAGGGTCTTCCAATCCATCGTGACCTTCCTTAGAGTGATAAGCCATTGAACACCCAATATCATGTTGGTGTCTGGGGTATCCACTACGAAAAAGTGGTCAGTCAATGTGTAGGTGCCCATCGTCACTGAAAGCTTTGGAACATAACGAGCACATGTCATGATCTGATCTCCTGGGACCAAGAATGAAAACCCATCGAAGCTCTCTGTCTAAATACCTCTCCGCTCAACCATCTGTGCATCGATGAAGTTTGTGGGTTGCCCCACTGTCAACCAAAACTGATACCCGCTGGCCATGTACTGTCCCTCGTACGTGTAGCGTCAGATACTTGGGAACTCCTCGCAATGCTGCAAGGGCCCCTCTGGTAGGTGCACAAGATGCACCACTTGCTGGTGGTGGTGGAGGTGGCAAAGGTCCCTATATGGCATGGCTATCTCCTACCTCCATGTAATATTCCTAATTAGCTATGGCTAATTGGAATATTCGATTTTGTTCATTTTTTGTCTTCTATAGTTATTTGTAAATAAAAAAGTGAGGAAGGGGGAACATAACTCACTTTAGAATAAAAAGTCACTTCTTAGGTAGCACAACGTTGTGACTTAAAGGGGAGCCAAGGGGGCCAAAGGGGGATGCAGAAATGGAGCCCACGCAGACACATGGAGGAACTGCGCAGGAGGAAAAGAACATGTGGCAAGAGGGGAATCACGCAGGAGGAGGTGAGCCTAGGGATTGTGAGAGGCAGAGGCTATAAAATAGATAGGAGCTCCCTCATTTTGGATCATTCAGTTATGTGCATTTTGAGCTAGTCGTTTCGACTTCTGAGCATGCTGGCTGTTTAGCTAGTCTGCAGCACTGTTTAGTGCATTGAGTGTCTTTGTTCGGAGATCTCACCCTTAGCCCCGGGGGACTTCGAGTGCCTGCTTGGGCAAGGTATTTCCTTGGGCATTTCAGCAGTAGTTTTATGAGCATTTCAGCAGCAGTCTCAGCAGCGTTTTGGAGGACTGCGCAACACTGGGAGAGGGACGTAGTTCTTTCTGGTAGCAGTGTTGGATTGGGGTTTTTGCAGGAGGATTCATGCTGGGTGATTGAGCAGGGGACCAGCCTTGCCTATTGGAGGATTTTTGGCAGAGTTTCAGGCAGAGTTTAGAGGGGTTTCCTTTAGTGGCAGCGCAGAGCACTGAGGAATTGCGCAGAACCGCAAGGGGGTGATTTTCGGGGGTCAGCTATTCCAGGAGAGCTTTCTGGGTTTTTCTGGGTTTCTTGAGTAGAGCCCGATTCCAGAGTTTCAACATTTTCAGAGGAGGGGAGCAGCCCCAAATCATCATTTATTTCCTAGCAGCAGCATCAGCACAACAGTGCTCCAGCAGCGTCCACGCAAAGAGGCCATTTCTTGGTATTCTGAGACCTTTCTTCACTTGCCTTGAGCAAGTCGAGGTGCCATATGTCTGATCACCTCTTGTACTCATTTTATTGCTCAGTATAATAAAATGGCTTAGCATTTCTCGTTGCATTTTTGTGTATCTGCTTATATTTCCGGTTTACATTATTATATGTTGTTCCACTGTTATTTTATTACTTCTGGGTTATTATATTATTGCACGTATTTGGTTGGAGTTTGTTGGGGTTTGAGGAATATTTCGGGTTAGGAATATTACAGTGGTATCAGAGCATAGATCTGGCTCAGCCTGTGGAGCTGACAATCTATGACACCGGGGGAAAAACCATACATTTGTTACAGAGGTAGGAGATATAGAGGCACTGGACGTAGGTTAGAGAATACCTATGGAGAGGAAGACTGTGTTCCGGTGGTGGACGCAGAACAGGAGGAGCCGGTGGTTGACGCAGAACAGAAGGAACCGGTGGTGGACGCAGAGCAGATGGCAGACGAGGACGGGAAGAGATTTGTGGATATGCTCCTCAAATTAGTGCAGGATCTGTCGAGGCAGATTGACGTGATGGGGCAAAGATTCACGGCAGTAGAGGCCAGACAACGTGAGAGCCCACGAGTTTTTCAGATTGGTGAGGGATCAGGTGCATCCCATCATTTGCCAGAGCCGCGTGATACTGCGCAGCAGGTGGCCTCGCATGCCCCTACACGCTCTACCATGCCCATGTTTTTAGGAGCAGACACAGGGGTCGAAGCCCGGCAGGAGGCAGAGCCCAGCCATATGGGCGATTATTTTGCAAAGTACCAGGCATATGGGCAGGAGTTCAGGGATGCCCTTTCATTTAGAGACTTTGTTCAACTCCAGCGAGATAGTAGGCCCCGCGATCATCACAGAGGAAACCGGCATTACCATGATGGTGACACCCACCGTGCAGCGAGTAGATTCCACTTGCCTACGTTTGATGGTTCATCAAACAGTTTGGCAA
>APFE030525383.1:107288-282192 GCA_000404065.3 Pinus taeda
GGAGCTGCCCCAAGGCAGCAAGATTCATAACATTTTTCATGTATCATGCCTGAAGAAGGCATTGGGGCAGCGGGTGACCGTGACAGATGAGCTACCACCCATGGATGATGAGGGGCATTTGGTATTGCAGCTGGAGGCTATCATTGACACTAGGGAGAGGCGACTGCGGAGCAGGACGGTCCGAGAATTCTTGGTGAGGTGGAAGAATTTGCCGGATGAGGATGCCGCTTGGGAGAGTGAGAAGATCTGACAGCATCAATCACTTCAGTTGCTTGAGGACAAGCAACATTTTGCCGGGGGAGACTGTAATATTCCTAATTAGCTATGGCTAATTGGAATATTCGATTTTGTTCAATTTTTGCCTTCTATAGTTATTTGTAAATAAAAAAGTGAGGAAGGAGGAACATAACTCACTTTAGAATAAAAAGTCACTTCCTAGGTAGCACAATGTTGTGACTTAAAGGGGAGCCAAGGGGGCCAAAGGGGCCAAAGGGGGACGCAGAAATGGAGCCCACGCAGACACATGGAGGAACTGCGCAAGAGCAAAAGAACACGTGGCAAGAGGGGAATCACCCAGGAGGAGGTGAGCCTAGGGATTGTGAGAGGCAGAGGCTATAAAATAGATAAGAGCCCCTTCATTTTGGATCATTGAGTTATGTGCATTTGGAGCTAGTCGTTCGACTTCTGAGCACACTCGCTGTTTAGCTAGTCTGCAGCACTGTTTAGTGTATCGAGTGTCTCCGTTAGGAGATCTCATCGTTAGCCCCGGGGGACTTCGAGTGCTTGCTCGGGCAAGGTATTTCCTTTAGTGTTTCAGCAGTAGTTTCATCAACATTCCAACAACAGTTTTAGTAGCGTTTTGGAGGGCTACGCAACACTTGGAGAGGGACGCAGTTCTTTTTGGGTTGTAGTGCAGGATTGGGGTTTTGCAGGTGGATTTATGCTGGGTGATTGAGCAGGGGTCCAGCTCTTGTCTCATTGGACGATTTTTGGTAGGGTTTCAGGCAGTATTTCGGGCAGAGTTTAGAGGGGTTTTCTTCAATGGCAGTGCAGGGCATTGGGGAACTGCGTAGAACCCCAAGTGGGTGTTTTTCAGGGTTTGGCCATTCCAAGAAAGCTTTCTGGGTTTTCCTAGGTTTCTTGAGTAGAGCCTGAATCCAGAGTTTCGGCTTTTTCCGAGGAGGGGAGCAGCCTCAAATCATCATTTGTTTCCTAGCAGCAGCAGTAGCACAACAGCAACATCCACGCAGAGAGGCCATTCTTGTCATTCTAAGAGTATTTCTTCACTTGCCTTGTGCAAGTCGAGGTGCCATCTGTCTCATCACCTCTTGTACTCATTTTATTCTCAATATAATAAAATGGCTTAGCATTTTCCTCGCTGCATTTCTTGTGTATCTGCTTATATTTCTGGTTTACATTATTATATGCTGTTCCACTGTTATTTTATCACTTCTGGGTTATTATATCATTTGCGCCTATTTGGTTGGAGTTTTTGCCGGGGTTTGAGGTATATTCCGGGTTAGGAATATTACACTCCACATCATCCTCGTCGTCCTCTTCTCCACTGCTCTCAGAGAAGACCTCAATAAAATGTGCTTTACCAGCAGCACATCTATGTCCTGGTGCCCACGACTCATGACATGTGAAGCACAACCACTTCTTCTTCAGCTCCCTCTTGACATCGTCCTCGATCTGTACTTGTTTTGGATTTCCCTTTTGAGGTGGAATCCTCACATCCTTCCCCTTAGACTGAAAAGGTTGTGTTTGGGGGTAAGGTGTCCGGGTCCTGGGTAAGACATCCTGTAAGTCCCGGGTCCTGCTGATAACGTCCTGGAGCGTGGTTGGGCTAGTGGATCGAACTAGACCTCGAAGTGGCTCTGCTAACCCCTCAACATACATATAGACCCTCCGTGCCGTGGATAGGTCTAGCACCATCACAGAGACCCTCAAGAAGTCTGCAATGTAGGTCTCTGGGCTTCCTGTCTGTTTGAGCCTCGTCAGCTCAACAAAATGCTGCTCTAGATCCCTCCGATCAAATCGCTCCATCAATCTCCTGGTAAATTCCGCATATGTCGTTACTGTAGAGTGCCCGAGTGTAACCATCCCGTGAAACCACCAATCTTGGGCCTCGCCATCCAAATGCAATGTTGCCACCTTGATGGCCTTTGCCTCCGACATCTGGTTAAGCTGGAAATAAATGTCCAGCTTCTCCACCCAAGACTTTGCCGAACTGTTTGATGAACCATCAAATGTAGGCAAGTGGAATCTACTCGCTGCACGGTGGGTGTCACCATCATGGTAATGCCAGTTTCCTCTGTGATGATCGTGGGGCCTACTATCCCGCTGGAGCTAAACAAAGTCTCTGAATAAAAGGGCATCCCTGAACTCTTGCCCATATGCTTGGTACTCTGCAAAATAATCGCCCATATGGTCGGGCTCTGCCTCCTGCTAGGCTCCGACCCCTGTGTCTGCTCCTAAGAACGTGGGCATGGTAGAGCATGTAAGGGCATGCGAGGCCACCTGCTGCACAGTATCACGCTGCTCTGGCAAATGATGGGATGCACCTGATCCCTCACCAATCTGAAAAACTCGTGGGCTCTCACGCTGTCTAGTCTCTACTGTCGTGAATCTCTGCCCCATCACCTCAATCTGCCTCGATAGATCCTGCACTGATTTGAGTAGCATATCCGCAAATCTCTTCCCGTCCTCGTCTGCCATCTGCTCTACGTCCACCAACGGCTCTTTCTGTTCTGCGTCAACAACCAGCTCCTCCTATTCTGCGTCCACCACCGGCACACAGTCTCCCTCTCCATAGGTATTCTCTAACCTACGTCCTGTGTCTCTGTATCTCCTACCTTTGTAACAAATGTAGGGTTTTTCCCCCGGTGTCATAGATTGCTAGCTCCACAGGCTAAGCCAGATCTATGCTCTGATACCACTGTAATATCCCTAACCCGGAATATTCCTCAAACCCTAGCAAACTCCAACCAAAATACGTGCAAATGATATAATAACCCAACAATGACAAAATAATAGTGGAACAACATATAATAATCTAAACCGGAAATATAAGTAGGTACACAAGAAATGCAGCGAGAAATGCTAAGCCATTTTATTATGCTGAGCAATAAAATGAGTACAAGAGGTGATCAGATAGATGGCACCTCGACTTGCACAAGGCAAATAAAGAAATACTCTCAGAATAATAAGGAATGGCCTCTTTGCGTGGATGCTGCTGGAGAACTGCCGTGCTGCTGCCGCTGCTAGAAAACAAATAATGATTTGGGGCTGCTCTCCTCCTCGGAAAATGCTGAAATTTTGGAATCGGGCTCTACTCCAAAAACCCAGAAAAACCCAGAAAGCTTTCCTGGAATAGCCGACCCCTGAAAATCACCCCCTTGGGGTTCTGCGCAGCTCCTCAATGCTATGCGTTGCCACTGAAGAAGACCCCTCTACACTCTGCCTGAAACTCTGCCCAAACTCCTCCAATAGGCAAGGGCTGGTCCCCTGCTCAATCACCCAGCATGAATCCCCCTGCAGAAACCCTAGTCCAACACTACTGCCAGAAAGAACTGCGTCCCTCTCCTAGTGCTGAGCAGTCCTCCAAACGCTGCTGAAACTACTGATGGAATGCTGATAAAACTACTGCTGAAATGCCAAAGGAAATACCTTGCCCGAGCAGGGACTCGAAGTCCCCCGGGGCTAAGGGCGAGATCTCCGAACGGAGACACTCAATGCACTAAACAGTGCTGTAGACTAGCTAAACAGCGAGCGTGCTCCGAAGTCGAAACGACTAGCTCAAAATGCACATAATTGAATGATCCAAAATGAGGGGGCTCCTCTCTATTTTATAGCCTCTGCCTCTCACAATCCCTAGGCCCACCTCCTCCTGCGTGATTCTCCTCTTGCCACGTGTTCTTCCCTCCTACGCAGTCCCTCCATGTGTCTGCGAGGGTCCCATTTTTGCATCCCCCTTTGGTCCCCTTGGCTCCTCTTTAAGTCACAACGTTGTGCTATTAGGAAGTGACTTTTTATTCTTAAAGTGAGTTATGTCCCCCGTCCTCACTTTTTTATTTACAAATAACTATAGAAGGCAAAAATTGGGCAAAATCGAATATTCTATTTATCCATGGCTAATTAGGAATATTACACACATATATCACCCCCCTTCCGCTCATTATAATCCCATTCATCTCTCCTCCCACCTGGGTTCGCATTCCTCCACTGGATCCACACAGAGTCGTCCAACCCCTCTCCTTTGCCCACACCTTGGGTTGGGCCTTGAACGATGCCCGAAGGTTGATGCAAAAGAAAAGAAAAGAAAAAGCATAATTGGCCATATTCAACAGGAAATTGCACCACAAAACGCAAAAGATGGCTGGGACAAACACATTTAGCACGTGGGAAAAAGCCAATACATGAGCTCTGCCCTCTTCCATGGCCATCACCCTAGTTCCTATAGGCCCTAGATGAGCCTCCTCTATCATTCAGGAACCCATGATTGTTTTAATTCCTGGTGGGTGATGAACTGCCCCAACTTAAAGGGGGTATCCACTACACATTATGCTCTCATTCCCTTGAGCCCCGAGCAGTTAACTGAAGAAAAATCATAAAGGGCAAAATGCATATGAAGAAGGGTGGAAAAATCAAGGCCGAGGTAACTCTTGTACCATGATTTCTCCCTCCTACACATCATTTACCCAAGTATGGGCTTCCTTTTCATTAGCTACCCTTGTACCATGGCATATGACCCATGTTTTCCCCTTCATCCCCTACTTCGTTGCATCACTTTATCACGTTTCACCACCATTTGAAGGATGTACCATGGACATACCACCCCTTTAGAAGCATAAACCACCTAATAGGGTGCTTGGTTAACCCCCCTTTGAGCTTGGAGACATTTGCACATGCCAAAGCCCACTATGGAAGTGCATGCCATTATGAAGTGCCCACCTGTTTTCCATGGTTTGTAAACTCTTTTACTTGATTTCTTTAATGTCTTGGTGTACTGGAGGACAAGGGGATGCATTGGATCTTACACAGAATTACAGATGGTCTCCATTTTGGGTTTGGTCTCCCTATACGGGGTCCTAACCCTCCAGAGGCCTACATTGGCACATGTAAGGTGTGTGTAGAAAGCCATGGACCTCCACAGCAGCATATAACATTCCATAAATCCCCAAAGTCATTCAGAAATTGCTCGTGGTTGACCTATTGGACAAGGAATATGCACCTGGTTCACCATGCCCAACTGGCTCCACAATTGCACCATATGTGAAAATTTGGAAGGCTCAAATTTCTATTGCAACAACTAATTAAGTTTCTTCTATTTGTTAATTACTGAAAAAATTATTTACTGCATCCTACAACAAATACCGAAACTAATACACTACAACTTTAACCAATTAAAATTATATGCGGAAACAAGAAATTGAGTAAGAAAGAAATACACAACACATTACACCGTTATTTTTGGACAAATGTCCCTGTAAAAACCCAATGTGGGAAAAATGGTGCAACAACTGAGGGTTTGTATTATTAAGTAGTAGTTTTCTGAATACAATCTTTGGATGCCTTGCTGGCTATTCAATACAGAGAATATTATTGACAGAGAGATGAGTAAGATATACTGCACACTATCACTGGTGATCCTGACTGATCCAGCCATAGAATGGCTAGTCCCTTGCTGCCTTTGCGCAATCATTGTGTAGGCCCTGCGTCACAGATTATAGGGACTGCGTCACTCCTTCTATTGATCATTTTTCTTTTGGAACTTCGAATTCTACCCTTCCAGTCTCACACACTGACTTCTCCAACAAAAATATGGATATCCTCTTAGGCTCTACGCTGCTTCTGCATTAGCCTACACTGCCCAACGTAGCCTCTACGTTGCCTCTTCTGGATCTCTCTCTGCCTCCTTTGCAATGTATTCCCGGATCTAGAAATTCTCCAATAAAAACTATCCCCGCCCCTCACAGTAAGAAATCTCCTTAATCGATTCTCTAGCAATTGCTGCGCTGCCATCTCGGAGAAATTCGATCTCTTGATCTCTCACTCATGTAATTTCCAAATGCCCATCAAGCCTCCTCCTATAATCTTCCGTTGAGAACCAATGACCCAGATTAGATTCTAATCAATGGTTCAGATCATTTTGGCTTGATCCTCGTCTTCTTCTAGAAGTTTCACCCACAGTTTGATTAATACCCTTTAATTATTTTAATTTCCCATGTTTAGACTTAGGGGCCCATTAAAAATAATTAATTATTTTAATAAAACTGTCTCCGGGTGGAATTTCCCAAAATGATTTTTGGGTATTGTGGAATACATGTGTCTAAGCTTCCCTGCAAATTTTGAGGCTTAAAGCACATCTGATGCTACCAGAAATCAACACTCCATCTTGACGAGGAATGTGCTCTAGTAATGCAACCTGCTGAAGCATCACCTTTCTCTGTAACATCTCCCTCTGCGCTGCTGATGTTTGACATCATTGCCCACCAACTACTTCACAAATGCTGCATCTATACTGCTGCTGACCCTGCCACTGCCAACACTGCATTTATACTGCAACCCTCATAAGTTCTGCATCTGTGTTGCTGTTGGCACTGCCACTGCCAACACTGCATCTGCACTGTAACCTTCTCCAATTGCTGCTGCTACTGCATCAACAATGGAAAAGCATCCAAAATTATTGAACAAGTGTTCAACATGATGCATCTGTTTGCTGGAGTTCTGATTGCTGCTAGTCTTTGCGCTAACCCTTTGAAGCCACTGCGTTATTGCTGACTCCACATTGTGCCAACTGCACTGTTGCTAATTCTGCTTTGCGCTGCTTAGTGTCTAATGCTCCTAGCGACTGCAACTATCACTCCGACACTCCTCAGCACCAACTGACATTGGTCCATCTTGCTACTTCTTATATGGGCTCCCGTAGCGAGGTATTGATCCAAGAGGTGGACTCCTCAAGGATCCTGCCCATCTGCAGTTCTTTCGAACTACAGTTCTAGATCACCCCACCTCTTCCCTGGAGGTCTCTGGGCAACCATGGCAAACTCCTCCTCCTCGATCTTTGCGGATGAAGCCTTTGGATCATGTTTCTCGTCCTTGTCCTTCGTCTTGAGAGGACATTGCGTAACGTAGTGACCAAATTCACAACACTGGAAGCACTTGATCTTTGAGACATATTTCTTCTTCTTCCGCTGCTCCTGCTGCCCCTTAGATGCAAGGACTGCATTCTTTTCCTCCTCCTTGGGCTTCGTCCCACTGCTGCTGCTGCTATCAAGTTTGCACTTGACCAAGTCTCTCCTCATCTCTTCTTATTGAAGAGCGGCCCACATTCCTTCCCAATCTAACAATCTCTCTCTGCCTAAGAGACTCTGGACAAACAATTGCCATTCTTCTGAGATTGAATTCAAGTCCAGCGTCATCATCTCGGTAGGCTAAGGTGTTGACCCTATAGCTACCAACGAGTCTCAGATTTCTTGAAGCTTTGTTAGGAACGAATCAATTCGTTCCCCCTTTTGCATATGTGTGGATCTCATATTTTGCTCCAAGTACATCTTCCGCTGTTCGGAAGATCCTTCATATTGTGAAAATTCCTAGTCTTCAAGGAACCCCTATTGCAGCAAATTTGAATCTACTTCACCTACTTGATTTTAATGTACATTATGAAGTTATTCTCTGAATACTGAAGCAAATTACTTCTGTAGCCTACACTACTTTAATATTTGATTACATGAAACAAAAAATTGAGCAAAGAACAAGATACATAGGACACACTTATTTTTGGACAAAATAGTCCCTGGAAGAACCCAATGCGGGAAAACCGATGTAGCAACTCTGAGGGTTTTCTATCATTAAGCAGTAATTGTGAATACAATGCTGGTTGCCCTCCCAACAAAGTAGTGACAGAGAAATACAATGGCGGACAATATGATTGAGTTTTACCTCACTTCACTCGGCAGATTCCGACAGCGAAACTGGCTAACCCCGGCTACTTTTATGTTGGCCTTGCATAGGCCCTGCGTCAGCCCTACAGGCTTTGTGTCAGCTTTGCACTCTCTTCTGCCCGCTGCGTCAACCTTCTCGGTTGTTCCAGCTTTCTGTGTGGAGGGCAATTTTTGCTTCTGCGCTGGCCCTTTTGGCTCTGCTTCAGACGTCAATCCTTTTGGCTGCTGCGCTGCCTCCACTAGTGTCTCTCCACCTCTCTATCAATACTCTCGAACTATCCCTGCCCCTCTACTGAAAATGATCACTTAGTTCAAATTCTCAGCTTCCTAGCCCCAAAAATCCAATTCCAAATTAATTCGTTCTCTCCATGTGTATTTCTAAATGAACCCCAAGCCTCCTTATACTTTTCTCGGTGAGACTTCAAAGACCGAGATCAAGTCTCTAATCAACGGCTAAGATTAAAACATGACTTGATCCGCCTTCTAGATCATTCTCAACCATATTTTGATTAATACCCATTAATATTTTAATTTTCCTAAGTTTAGACTTAGGAACCCTATTGAAAATATTAATTATTTTAATAAAACAATCCAGGTGGGATTTCACCAAATGGTTTTTGGGTTCTTTAGAATTCATGTGCCTTAGCCTCTCCACCAATTTCCATGGCTAGAGCACATCCGATGCTACCAAAAACTAACACTCCCTCTTAGCGAAGAAAGTGCAACAATGTACAACTGCATGCTGCTTTGCTTCTGAAGCACCTCCTTTCCGCACTGTTTCTGCCACCAACAATGTGCTACTGCTGTTACTCTACAACTACCCATGACACTGCCACTGCCACTGCTGCATCTATACTACAACTCCCTCTTAATTGCTGCATCTACTATGCTGCTAGCACTGCCATTGCTAACACTGCATTTGTACTGCAACTCAGTTTCTGAGAGAAGCAACTGAAAAACATTCAAAATTATTGAACTTAACTGTGTTCAGCGTAATACCATGAATGTTGGAATCTGATTGCTACTAGTCTCTGATCCTCTGAATCTTCTACGTTGCTGTTGACTTCTACATTGTGCCATCTGCACCGTTGACAACCTTGCTCTGCGCTGATCAGTCTTTGGTCTCAAGCTACTGCATTTGTCCTCCAAACAATCCACTGCATCATCTGACACTAAGTCCATCTCGCTACTGCTGATTCTTGGGCTCCTGTAGCAAGGAATTGATCCACGAGGTGAACTCCTCAAGGATCTTGCCCACATATAGTCCTCCCGACTACAGCTCAATATCGCCCCATTTCCATCCTAGAGATGCGTGGGCACTCATGGCAAACTCCTCTTCGTCAATCTTGGCTGGAGCCTTTTGCTTCAAAGGACATTGGGATGCAAAGTGGCCCATCTCGCCACATCTGAAACATTTCACCTTCGAAATGTCCTTCTTTCACTTCTGCTTCTGCTGTCCTTTTGATGTTAGAGCTGTGTTCTCCTCCTCCTCCTTGGTCTTCGTGCCACTCCCACTGCTTCCATTGAGGTTGACCTTAACTAGATTCCTCCTTACTTCTTCCTGTTGAAGGGCTGCCCACATCTCCTCCCATGAAGGTAGTCTTTCCTTGCCCAATATACTTTGGACGAAGACTTGCCATTCATTTGAGACTCCATTCAGGGCCATCCTTACCATCGCGGTAGACTGAGGAGTAGACCCCACTGCAACAAGCTGGTCTTTGGTGTCCTGAAGACGTTGAAGATAGGAGTTAACCCCTTCTCCCTTCTGCATCAATGTCCGTTGCAACTTTTGTTCTAGGTACATCTTTTGCTGTCTGGAAGAACCTTCATACAGTGAAGACAAAGCTTTCCACATTTCTCGGGCTGTATCTTTGCCTTGTAATTGTGAGACCACTTGATCTCGAACTCCATCGACTATGAACCTCTTCGCCTTCCCTTGCTTGACCTTGTACTTCTTCTGATCATTGTCAGCAGGAATAGCCACAACATTCTTGATGTAGGCTTCGAGATCGTACTCCTTCAGAACAGATAAGATTTTGGTCTTCCATATGACATAGTTGGAAGCTCCTTCCAACCTGTCCTGATCTTTGAGCACATGCGATGCCATCTCACCCAACTTTCGAATTGACTCCTCTAGTCATTGCTCAGCACTGGTCAGTTGCCCAGCAAGTGAGAAATTCGAACTTTTAGTGAGAAAAGTTCTCTGAGGAGAAAATTTCCCTTCCATGTGTCTTTGCTCTTTTCCGACAGATTTCTGCCTTGACAGGAACTAATGCCCTTCAAGCACTGCGCTGAGGCTTTGCGTCACTCCCTTCGCTTCTGCAAGCTCATGAACCAAAAATTGTACCTCTGTCGACTCTCTTAGAGAGAGATTTCCTCGGAATCTCTGCTTCCCGGCAAGGATTGCGCAATCCCTTCAAGGGGATTCTAATTGCTGCCAAATGCAGCGATTGGCCTCTCTACTTAGTTGGATTTGCTCTTCCTGTTTTAAAATCAATCCTCTGATACCATGTGAAAATTCCTAGTCTTCAAGGAAACCTTGTGAAAATTTTTGAATCTACACATCAGAAATCCTATTGCAATCACTAGTTTATCATCTCCTACTTGTTTTTACATTCAAAAAGTTATTTAATTATTTAAATAGCGATGAAAACACTATTGCAGACTACACATACAAACATCATGAACTGAAATAAAACGAGACAAATACACAAGGGACGCCATTATTTTTGGACAAACGTCCCTGGAAAAACCCAATGCGAGAAAACCGGTGCAACATATAGAGGGTTTGTATTATTAAGCGAGCAGAATTTGAGTACAACAGGTTGCCTCTCACACCGGATAACCTTTCAGAGATATCTCAGCAGCAAGAAATACATACAAGGGTTTATCTCGTTCTCCAAGTCACAACTAGTCCACTGAATCGTTGACTTTGGAAAGCATTGCGAAAATCCCAACACAATCTGCTTTGCGTTGGACAGCGTCTTGCCTTTGGGAGACTGCGTCGCTCCTTTGCTAGATCGATTTGCTCACAGGAGCTTTGACTTCAGCCCTCTTGGCTCAAAACATCAAACTCCCAGCAAAATTTTGAACTCCTGACGATTATCTCGCACTGTCATTGCAAGACCCTCCTTGGCCTGCATCAGCTCTGTGTGAGCCCCTTCCTAGGTTGCGTAGGCCTTTGCGTTGCCTCTCGATGCTATTGCTGCCTCTCTCCTTGGTACTCGTTGTCTCGGAACTCCCTTCCGATCCAACTCTCTGGTATTTCCCCTCTCACTGCAACAGATTACTTGTTCGATTTTCTCAACAAACCATGCCCCAGAAAAATCGAACTGATTGATCTCTCAAGTGTATCTCCAGCTGACCCTCAAGCCTCCTCTTATAATTTTCCTATTGATGAATCAACAACTGAGATTAAGTCCCTAATCAATGGCTAAGATTAAAACAGACTTGATCGTCGTCACTTAGAAGTTTCTCACCCATATTATTATTAATACCCATTAATATTTTTATTTTCCTAAGTTTAGACTTAGGAACCCATTAAAAATATTAATTATTTTAATAACTCCTCATCTGGATGGAATTTCTCCAAACGATTTTTGTGTTCTGGAGATCTCATGTATTCTAGCCCCTCCACAAAATTTTGGAAGCTGGAGCACATCTGATGCTACACAAAATCAACACTCCCTCTTAGTGAGGAATGTGCTCTAGTAACACTTCTCAACATAAGTACTCAATTGATCCACTGCGTCGGTCCTCTGTGCTGCTGATGCTTGGCTTGATGCCCTTCATCCACTGCACTGTTGCTTCCTATACTACTACCCATGACTTTGCCACTGTCACTGCTACATCTATACTGCAGCTCCCTCTCAAAATGCTGCCTTATGCTGCCCATAACACTGCCACTGCTAACTGCTGCACTGCAACTCAGTTGCTGAGAAGTAAGCAACTGAAAACTCACCCAAACACTGACATGCTGGTCAGTATGGATGCCTCGTGATACTGAAGCTACCTCTGCTGCTAATATGTGCTAACCCTCTGCTGCTAGTGCGTTGCTGCAAACTGCTTCGTGCCTCTCGCATTGCTACAACATCCACTGCGTTGCCTCAGACTTTGGCACTCTAGCAATGCCATTGTCGCTCCGTCACACCTCGCTCCAATCGACACCTGTTATTATGCTATTGTCGTTAAGGGCTTTCGTAGCTGTATGTGATCCAAGAGTTTGGGCACCTCAAGGATCCTACCCTCATGTAGTCCTCTCGACTACAACTCTATGTCATCCCACCTCTTCTCTAGAAGTGCATGAGCACTCATGGCACAGTCGTCATTCTTGCCTTCCTTGTTAGCTTTTGCTGGAGCAGCCTTCGATTCAAAAGCTTCCTCCTTGCCCTTCTTCCGAGGGCACTGAGTGGCATAGTGCCCAAGTTCCCCACACTTGAAGCATCTGACCTTGGTTATGTCATTCTTTCTCTTCTGCTGCCCTTGCTGTCTCGATGATGCAAGAGATGCGTCCTCCTCTGTTGAAGTTTCTAAGTCTACCAGTTAGAAACCCTCCATTCACTTTACTAATTTATTCCTACCTACCTGTTCTATTACTCAACAAGTTATTTACAATGTAAATACTGAAACTAAACACTAGTGCATGCTCAACATATTATAGATCATCAACTGAATGAAACAGATACAAGCACACAAAATGACACTGTTATTTTTAGACCAATGTCCCCGGAAAAACCCAATGCGGGAAAACTGGTGCAGATATCTGAGGGTTTTCTTATTAAGCAATTTCAGAGTACAATCTGGGTGCCAAATTCGGCTTACCCAACAGAGAATGCCCTTGGCAGTAGTACCTCTCAGTCTGAGACAAATGTCCTAGCTGAAACCTCGGATAAACCCTCTAGCAGCTCCTCAGCTCCAATCTGCCCCAGAAACCCTAGTGTCAGCGTTTCTTTGCCCAATGCTGGCCTTGCGTCACCCTGAATAGGCTTGCGTTAGCCTCAGGAGGCCTTGCGTCAGCAACGCAGCTCCTCGCTGCCTCTGCGTGGCCCTGCGTGAGCCCTGGCTGCTACTGCGTCACTCTCTCTGGCTCCTGCGTTGATCTCCTGGCACTATCTCTGCCTCTTTGTCTCTCTGTACTCACTGCCCCTCAGCTGCAACTCCAATCACTGATTCTATCTCTCTTAGCAAACCTTGCTCTAGAGAATAGAATCATTGATCATCTGATGTAGTCTCCAAGTGACCCTCAAGCCTTCTCTTATACTTTTCTCGTTGACATATCAACGACCGAGATTAAGTCCCTTATCAACGACTAAGATTAGATCTGGTTTGATCCATGTCTTTTGGACCATTCTAACACAATTTTATATTAATCCACATTAATATTTTAATTTCCCTAAGTTTAGACTTACAGACTCCATTAAAAATATTAATTATTTTAATATTTCTCAAACTGTTTAGAATTTGCCCATACCCTTTCTGGGTATTGGAGATCTCATGTGCCCCAACCTCTCCACCAAATTTCGTGGCTAGAGCACATCTGATGCTACCCCAAATCAACATCCTCCTCCTCCTTCTTGACTTGGGCTCCCTTGCCGCTACCCCCGACCTTGGTCAACCTTCTGATCTCGTCTTGTCAAAGAATTTCCCACATCTCCTCCCAACTAGGGAGAGTCGCTCTGCCCAAGATATTTTGGACAAATGTCTCCTAGTCCTCGGTGATTGCATTTAGGGCAGTCCTGACCATGAACTCAGGATCTAGCGTAGACCCCACGGAAGACAAATGGTCTCTAATCCCTTGCAACCTGAGGAGGAAGGGATCGATCTCTTCTGCCTTTTGCATCTGGTACTGTCTCAGTTGATTTTCTAATAGCATCTTCCGCTAGATGGAAGTACCTTGGTACAAGGTGGTCAGCGTCTACCGCATCTCCCTTGTTGTGTCCTTCTCAGCAATGTGTGGTACTACATGATCTTTGACCCCGTCTAGGATCATGCACTTGGCCTGTGCCTGGGTTTCCTCGTACTTCTTCAATGGATCAACGTCGATTGGAACATCAACTACTTTCAAGGCATAGTCGTTGATGCGATTCTTATCTAGAATTGCCAGGATCTTGGCCTTCTAGATGACAAAATTGGATGCTCCATCCAATTTGTCCTGATCCCTCAACCCATTCATTGCCATCTCTACTCAAAAAATAGGACTTGTTCTCTTCTCCCTCTCCTGCTGCTAATCCAACAAGACTCGGATGTGGATTTCTTTGGCGCAAGAAACCCTCTAAGGAACAAGTTCCTCTAGACTCCCTTTGAGTCCTGACTTCCTTCATGGAAATCCTCCAGCCAAATGTCAAATCATTCCTCTCTAATCCTTCTTTGCTGCTGCAACCCAGATCTAGATTTATTTGGCTAGAAATCTGTCAAGGCAGTGACTCCCTCTACCTCGGATCTATCTCCACAGACACTGTTCTACACCAACAACAACAACGTCCCACCAGCTCCTTAGATCGAATCTGCTATGCTCCTCCAACCTCGACAACTAATTGATTCAAACCTCTTAGGCTCTGTGCTGGCCCAGAGAGCTGACGTAGTCACTGCGTGGGCTCCTTTCTAGCTTTGCGTCACCCTCTGTAGGCTCGAAATGCTGATGCAGGCACTGCGTGAGCCTCTGCGTCACTTCTCTAGCTCTGCGTCACTCCTGCAGCTGCTCCTCTCCCTCTGTAAGAACGGTCTTTCTCGGGATAGCTGCTTCTCTGCAACAAATTCTCTGGATCTCTCAGCTAGTGTCTTCAGTCTCCTATGATCTGCAATGCTCTGATACCATGTGAAAATGTCTGAATCTACACATTAGAAACCCTACTGCAATCACTGGTTTATCATCTCCTACTTGTTTTTACATTCAACAAGTTATTTAATTATTTAACAACGATGAAAACACTATTGTAGACTACACATACATACAGATCATGAACTGAAATAGAACGAGACAAATACACAAGGGACACCGTTATTTTTGGATAAACGTCCTCGGAAAAACCCAATGCGAGAAAACTGGTGCAACATATAGAGGGTTTGTATGATTAAGAGAGCAGAATCTGAGTATAATAGGTTGCCTCTCACACCGGCTAACCTTTCAGAGATATCTCGGCAACAAGAAATACATACAAGAGTTTACCTCGTTCTCCAAGTCACAACTGATCCACCGAATCGTTGTTTCCGGCAAGCACTGCGAAAATCCCAACACAATCTTCTCTATGTGGGCCAGTGTCTTGCCTCTGGAAGACTGCGTCACTCCTCTGCTGGCTCGATTTGCTCACAAGAGCTTCGACTTCAGCCCTCCCGGCTCAGAACATCGAACTCCCAACAAAATCTCGAACTCCTGACGATTATCTCGCACTGCCATTGCAAGACCCTCCTTGGCCTGCGTTAGCTCTGCGTGAGCCCCTTCCTGGGCTGTGTAGGCCTATGCGCTCCCTCTCTAATACTATTGCTGCCTCTCTGCCTGATACTCGTTGTCTCTAAACTCCCTTCCGATCCAACTCTCTGCTATTGCCCCTCTCACTGCAACAGATCACTTGTTCGATTTTCTCAGCAAACCACGCCCCAGAAAAATCGAACTGACTGATTTCTCAAGTCTATCACCAACTGCCCCTTAAGCTTCCTCTTATACTTTTCCTGTTGATGAATGAATGGCTGAGATTAAGTCCCTAATTAGCGGCTAAGATTAAAACAGACTTGATCCTCCTCACTTAGAAGTTTCTCACCCATATTATTATTAATACCCATTAATATTTTTATTTTCCTAAGTTTAGACTTAGGAACCCATTAAAAATATTAATTATTTCAATAACTCCTCATCTGGGTGGAATTTCTCCAAACGATTTATGGTTCTTGGAGATCTCATGTATTCTAGCCCCTCCACAAAATTTCAGAGCTAGATGACATCCGATGCTACCCAAAATCAATAACCCCTACTGTAGCAAATCTGAATCTACTTCACCTACTTGATTTTAATATACATTATCAAGTTATTCTCTGAATACTTAAGCAAATTACTTCTGCAACCTACACTACTTTAATATTTGATTACATGAAACAGAAAACTGAACAAAGAACAAGATACATAGGACACACTTATTTTTAGACAAAATAGTCCCCGAAAAAACCCAATGCGGGAAAACGGTGCAACAACTCTGAGGGTTTTCTATTATTAAGCAGTAATTCTGAATACAATGCTGGTTGCCCTCCTGGCAAACTAGTGACAGAGAAATACGATGGCGGGAAATATGAGTGAGTTTTACCTCGCTTCACGTGGCAGATTCCGGTTGATTCGGCAACAAAACTGGCTAACCCTGGTTACTTCTGCGCTAGCCTTGCGTCAACCCTACAGGCTCTGCATCAGCTCTGCGCTGTCTCTTCTGCCCACTGCGTCAACCTTCTCGGCTGTTCCGGTAGTTCCTTGACAGTTCCGACTTTCTACGTGGAGGGCAGCTTCTGCTTCTGCGCTGGGCCCTTCTGGCTCTGCGTCAGGCCTGCATGGGCCCATAAGTCCTTCTGGCCACTGCACTGCCTCCACTAGCGTCTCTCCGCCTCTCTATCAGTACTCCCGAACAATACTTGCTCCTCTGCCACAGAATGATTACTCAGTTCAAATTCTCAGCTTCCTAGCCCCAGAAATCGAATTCCAGATCAATTTGTTTTCTCCATGTGTATTTCTAAATGAACCCCAAGCCTCCTTATACTTTTCTCGTTGAAAGTTCAACGATTGAGATTAAGTCTCTAATCAATGGCTTAGATTAAACATGACTTGATCCGTCTTCTAGATCATTCTCACCCATATTTTGATTAATACCCATTAATATTTTAATTTTCCTAAATATAGACTTAGGAACCCCACTAAAAATATTATTTATTTTAATAAAATACAGTCTAGGTGGAATTTCACCAAACGGGTTCTGGGTTCTTTAGAACTCATGCGCCTTAGCCTATCCACCAATTTTCATGGCTAGAGCATATCCGATGCTACCAAAAAATAACACATATAGCGTGGCTAATGCTTCCCACATTTTGCCGCGCAGTGTCCTTGCCGACAATGTGACATGCTACATGATCTCTCACTTTGTTGAGGATCAATCGTTTGGCCTTCGCCATTTCAGCCTTGTACTTCTTGAGCGGATTTGGATCCGCGGGTACAACTTCCACCTTGTTGACATAGGTTTTGAGATTGTGCTCATCCAAAAGGCATGAGATCCTTGCCTTGTAGATCACATAGTTGGATGCACCTTCCAACGAATCCTAATCTCGCAACCCATGAGCTGCCAGCTCTGCCAGTGAAATGTCGAATTGCCTACTCTCTTCTCTGTGCTGCTGTTGGGCTGGCCTACACACTCCTTGCTGGAGTTAGTAGATCTGCTGCTTCTTGCTACTGCTCAACAAATGAGAATTCAGACTCCTTGGTTGGAAATCCTCTGAGGAAGAATTATCTCAAAATAGTGTCTCCTTCTCTCTTCTGACATTTTTTTGCCCCTGAAACTATTGCAGAAAATTGTGTCTCACCAAAAACGCCCTCTTCGCTGAAGCTTCTGTGCTGCTCCCTCTGACACTGACAAACTTCGATCTGGAAGTCTTACCTCTCTGTCGACTCACTCCAAGAGAGACCTTCCTCGAAATTTTTTCCCTCTGGGGATTCGATTTGCTACCTACGTAGCACTTCGACCCTCCTTCTCTTCAGTGTTGAGCTCTTCTGGTTCTTCTCTCTTGCTTCACCTGCAACTTTGATACCATGTGAAAATTTGGAAGACCCAAATTTCTACTGCAACAACTGATTAAGTTTCTTCTATTTGTTAATTACTGAACAAATTATTTACTGCATACTACAACAAATACCGAAACTAATACATTGCAGCCTTCACCAATTAAAATTATATGCAGAAACAAGAAACTGAGCAAGAAAGAAATACACAACGCATTACACAATTATTTTTGGACAAATGTCCCCGAAAAATCCCAATGTGGGAAAACTGGTGCAACAATTGTGGGTTTGTATTATTAAGCAGTAGTTTTTTGAAGACAATCTTTGGATGCCTTGCTGGCTATCCAATACAGAGAATATGACTGATAGAGAGATGAGTGAGATATACCTAACACTACCATTGGTGATCTTGACTGATCTAGCCACGAATGGCTAGTCCCTTGCTGCCTTTGCATAACCTCTACGCAATCACTGTGTAGGCCCCACGTCACAGATTCTGGGGACTGTGTCACTCCTTCTGCTGATCGTTTTGCTTTTGGAACTTCGACTTTTGCCCTCCGGATCTCATACCCTGGCTCTTGGTCTCACACCTCGGCTTTTGGCTTCAGAACTCGACTTCTCCAGCAAAAATATGAATATCTTCTCAGGCTCTGCGCTGCTTCTGTGTCATCCTACGTTGCCTAGCGTAGCCTCTGCACTGCCTCTTCTTGATCTCTCTCTGCCTCCTCTGCAATGTATTCCCGGATCAGGAAATTCTCCAACCGCAACTATCCCTGCCCCCCACTGCAAGAAATCTCCTCAATCGATTCTCTAGCAATTGTCGCGCTGCTCTCTCTGAGAAATTCGATCTCTTGATCTCTTACTCATGTAATTTCCAAATGCCCATCAAGCGTCCTCTTATAATCTTCTTGTTGAGAACCAAAAACCCAAATTAGATTCTAATCAATGGCTCATATCATTTTGGCTTGATCCTCATCTTCTTCTAGAAGTTTTATCCACAATTTGATTAATACGCTTTAATTATTTTAATTTCCTAAGTTTAGACTTAGGCACCCATTAAAAATAATTAACTATTGTAATAAAACTGTCTCTGGGTGGAATTTCCCAAAACGATTTCTGCGTATTGTGGAATACATGTGTCCAAGTCTCCCTGCAAATTTTGAGGCTTAGATTACATTTGATGCTACCAGAAATCAACACCATACACTTGGCAGGGGGTCCAAGATATATATGATGATGCGACATCACTTATATCATCATCCTAGCCCTTGCAGATGGTCTACCATGAGGACATTTGTGTGCCCCCACATCCATTTGGGAGCACCACAGGTTTATTACTTGGAGAACAAGGGGCCAACCCCTTGTCCACTATTTTTGGAGTCGTATTTCACATTATGGCACCTATGGACTTCATTAGGCCTCCTCTAAGGCCCAACAACACATGTTATTGATCATTCGACTCTCTTGAGAGGCTTGCGCCTTTATTATTGATCTAGTTTGGTGGGCTTGTCACCAAAAGTACTTGTTATTTTGCACATTATTTTATTCTAGGGGCTAAATTAGGCCAAAATAAGCTAAATCGAATTCATTAGACAGTGTAAATAGATGATAAGTTGATTCATTCTCTCATCATCACTTGGATTGGATCATATTTTCTTGTGAGATTTTCACTATCTTTTGAGGATGAGATTTTTGGGATGAATGGATGAATTTCGATGTTTGGATAATCTTATTTGTCTTGAAGTTTCTATGATTGGCATATATTGGTGATTAGATATATTCTTCTTACATGTAAGTACTATTTCAATGCTATTCTTGTTATTTATTGTGCTACATTCATGATGCTGGGATTTTCACTATTCTAGGGTTAATTTGTTGCTTTTCTTGGAACGAAATTGTGGAAATTGAATCTCTAAATAGTGTTGTATCATGTATGGGCCATGTTTGAATGAATGAATGTTCCTGGAGACAATCTTGTTGAATTTGTCTTGATAAGTCACCAAATATTCCTAAACAAAGTGTAAACGACTTTGAAGTTGCTTCCATTAAGCCCTAATGCCTAGCGAAGTTGCTTTTTAGGCCTCCTTGAGAAGTGGAAATCAATCCAAACCCTAAATCTTCCATGAATCCATCTCTCCCAAAGGACAAAGCACTGGTCCTCCTCTGGTGATCACTTTAAAGTTCATTTTTCTTTTTCACCTCCCTCCTTTTCTAGGTCTAGCCCCATTAGGTCTCCTAGGGCATTAATTTACATGCAAACCATCCACTCAAAAATTTTGATCTCTTGGAAACTATTGCGTTGGTGAATCTCCTAGGCGTCCTCCAAATTTGAAGCCATTTTAACAGTCGGATCCTGAGACATCCCAAGGCCTAGCTTTGAGACCAAATTTTTTCCTTGGTTTCTTTAGGCTAGTAACCTCATTAGGATCATTGCATTGCCATTCATTGAAAATTCTTTCTTTGATCCCTTTCTCCTCCCTAATTAGGTCAAGTACATCATTGGTTGCTCAATCCTATCCCCTTGACCTAACTGTTAATTTTTGGTAGCATTGGATGTGCTCTAAACCTCAAAATTTGCAGGGAGGCTTGGACACATGTATTCCACAATGCCCAAGAAATCGTTTTGGGAAATTCCACTTGGAATCAATTTTATTAAAGTAATTAATTATTTTTAAAGGAGGCCTAAGTCTAAACTTAGGGAATTAAAATAATTAAAGGGTATTAATCTAACTGTGGGTGAAACTTCTAGAAGAAGACAAGGATTAAACCAAAATGATCTGAGCCATTGATGAAAATCTAATATGGGTTGTTGGTTCTCAGCAAAAGGATTATAAGAGGAGGCTTGATGGGCATTTGGAAGACACATTGAATGGAGATTAGAAGATCGAATTTCTGAAGCACAACAGTTACTGGAAGAGAAATTCAAAGTGATCTTTTGTAGTGAGGGGCATAGATAGTATCTAGAGGGAAGTTTCCCTGGGTCGGAGAGTACAAGGTAGAGAGGGCAGAGCAACATCCAAAGAGGTTGACGCTGGGCCACGTAGAGCTACGTTGTGGCAATGTAGAGCCTGAGAGGGAGATCGAATTCCTACTAAGGAAATCGAGTTTCAGAAGCCGAGAGCCGGGGTGTGAGATTGGGAGGCTGAGAGCTGAAGTTTCCAGCTAGTAGAGGATCAGAAGGAGGGGCAGTGCAGTCCTAGTAGAGGTGACGCAGAGACTGTGTGGGATTGACGCAGTTCTGCGCAGAGGATGACATGTTGATTTCTGGTAGCATCGGATGTGCTCTAAGTCTCAAAATTTGTAGGGAGGCTTAGACACATGCATTCTTGAATACCTAGAAATTGTTTTGGGAAATTTTACCCGGAGACAGTTTTATTAAAATAATTAATTATTTTTAATGGGTCCCTAAGTCTAAACTTAGGGAATTAAAATAATTAATGGGTATTAATCTAAACTGTGGGTGAAACTTCTAGAAGAAGACGATGATCAAGCCAAAATGATTTGAGCCATTGAATATAAGTTAATCTGGGCCGTTGGTTGTCCAACAGAAAGATATAAGAAGAGGCTTGAGGGGAACTTGGAGAATACACCGAGTAGAGTTCAGAAGCTTGAATTTCTGAAGCAGAGCAACTGTCGGTGAGAAATTCGAAGTGAGCTTTTGCAATGATGGGCAAGGATAGTTCCGTTTGGAGATTTCTCCTAATCCAAGAATACTTATTAGAGGAGGCAAAGAGAGATTTGGGAGAGGCAGCGCAAAGCTAGAAGAGGCTGACGTAGGGCCACGTAGAGGTAGCGTAGGCTGACATAGAGCCTTGAGGAGGTCCGAAAATTTGCAGGAGGAATCGATTTCAAAGGCTAGAAGCAGGGAGGTAAAAATTGAAGTTCCTGGGCAGCAAATCGTTCAGTAGAAGGGGTGACGCAGTCCCTAGAGGTTGTGATGCTGGGCTGACGTAGTGACTGCGCAGAGGTAGGGCAGAGACAGCCAGGGGCCTTTCATTCAGTGGCTGGATCAGTCAGATCTCCAGTGATAGTGTGAGGTAATCTCACTTATCTCCCTGTTAGTGATATTCTCTGTATTGGATAGCCAGGAGGGCATCCAAAGATTGTATTCAGAAATTACTACTGCATAATAATAAAACCCTCAGCTGCTGCACCGGTTTTCCCACATTGGGTTTTTCCGGGGACATTTGTCCAAAAATAACTGTGTAGATGTGTTGTGTATTTCTTTCTCGTTTAGTTTATTGTTTCCACATTTTATTTAAATGGTGAAGGCTACAATGTATTAGTTTCGGTGTTTACTGTAGGAAACAATAAATAATTTTGTTCAGTAATTAACAAATAGAAGAAACATAATCAGTCGCTGTAGTAAAAATTTGGGCAACCAAATTTTCACATGGTATTAGAGTTGCAGGTGAAACAAGAGGGTAGTGCCAGAAGAGCCCAACACTGAAGGAGGAAAGGAGTTCGAAATTCCTGTAGAAGTAGCAAATCGAATCCCCATAGGGATTGCGCAGTTCAGGCCAGGAGGGCAAGATTTTCGTGGTAAATCTCTCTCTGAGTGAGTCGCAGAGAGGTAGGGTTTCCAGATCGAAATTTGTTAGCGGTAGAGGGAGCAACGCAACAATAACTATAACGAAGAGGGATTTCTAGTGGGATGTAGTTTTTTGCCGGCAGTTTCTGGGCAGAAAGACGTTAGAAGGAAGAAGAGAGACACTTGAGGGAATTTCTTCCTCAGAGAATTCCTAGCCAGGGAATTCGAATTCTCATTTGCTAAGCAGCAGCAGGAGAGAGGAGGTCATTCGATTTTTTCGATTGTCAGAGATGGCAGCCAGTGGATTGAGAGATCAGGATAGGTTGGAGGTGCATCCAACTATGTGATCTGGAAGGCAAGCATGTCGTGCCTTCTGGATGTGCATTTTCTCAAGATCTACGTTGACAGCGTGGTAGCTGAGCCCGCAGATCCGAATCTACTCAAGAAGTACAAGGGAGAAATGGTGAAGACCAAGAGAATGATCCTCGACGGAGTGAAGGATCATATAGTCTGTCACATCGCTGGTAGAGACACTGCCAAGGAAATGTGGGTTGCTTTGTTGACGCTATATTAGGGATCTTCTGAGCAGCGGAAGATGTACTTGGAGCAAAATATGAGATCTATGCAGATGCAGAAGGGGGAACACATTTATCCGTTCCTTACTAAGCTTCAGGAGACCCGAGACGAGCTAGCAGTTGCGGGGTCAACACCTCAAGATTTCGAGATCGTAAGATTGGCCTTGATTTCAGTTTCTAAGTGGCAAGTTTTTGTCCAGAGCATCCTGGGCAGGGCAACTTTGCCAGACTGGGATGGATTGTGGGTCGCTCTTAAGCAAGAGGAGCTGATGAGAGACTTAGTCAAGTGTAAACTTGACGGAAGCAACAATAGTGGGTCGAAGACCAAGGAGGAGGAAGAGAATCCAGCCCTCGCATCCAAGGGGCAACAGGAGCAACGAAAGAAGAAGAAAGATGTTTCGAAGATCAAATGCTACACGTGTGGTGAATTCGGTCACTACGCAACACAGTGTCCTCTCAGGAAGCAGGACAAAGATGAGAAGCATGATCCGAAGGTTGCAGCCGCGAAGATCGGGGAGGAGGAGTTTTCCATGACTGCCTAGGCATCTCGAGAAGGGAGGTGGGGAGATTTAGAGCTGTAGTTCGAAAGGACTGCAGTTGGGCAGGATCCTTGAGGAGTCCACCTCTCGGATCAATTCCTTGCTACGGGAGCCCAAATCAGAAGTAGCAGGATGGACTAGTGTCAGTTGGCCTAGAGGAGTGCCAGAGTGACAATTACAGTGGATAGGAGTGCCAGAGACTAGTGCAGAGCAGAGTTGGCAACAGTGCAGTTGGCACAGAGTAGAGGTCAACAACAATGCAGAGGCTTTATAGGGTCAGCGTAGAGACTAGCAGCAGTTAGACTCTAGCAACGAGATGCATCATATTGAACACTTGTTCAGTAATTTGGGATGCTTTTCTATTGCTGATGCAGTAGCAGTAGTAGTTGGAGAAGGTTGCAGTGCAAATGTAGTATTAGCAGTGGTAGTGCGAGTAGCAGCACAGATGCAGAATTGAGAGGGAGTTGCAGTATGGATGTAGTGTTGACAGTGGTAGGGTCAGCATCAGTACAAATGCAACATTTGCGCAGTGGTTGGTGGATAGGATGTTAGACATCAACAGTGCAGAAGGAGATGTTACAAAATAGAGTGATGCTTCAACATGGTGCATTGCTAGAGCAGATTCCTCGCTAAGAGGAAGTGTTGATTTCTGGTAGCATCGGATGTGTTCTAAGTCTCAAAATTTGTTGGGAGGCTTAGACACACGCATTCTCCAATACCCAGAAATCGTTTTGGGAAATTCCACACGGAGACAATTTTATTAAAATAAATAATTATTTTTAATGGGTCCCTAAGTCTAAACTTCGGAAATTAAAATAATTAATGGGTACTAATCTAAACTGTGGTGAAACTTCTAGAAGAAGACGAGGATCGAGCCAGAATGATTGGAGCCATTGAGTAGATTTTAATCTGGGTTGTTGGTTGTCCAACAGAAAGATATAAGAAGAGGCTTGAGAGGTACTTGGAGAACACATCGAGTAGAGTTCCAAAGATCGAAATTCTGAAGCAGAGCAACTGTCAGTGAGAAATTCGAAGTGAGCTTTGCAGTGAGGGGCAGGGATAGTTCCGGTTGGAGATTTCTCCTGATCTGGGAATACTCAGCAGAGGAGGCAGAGAGAGATCCTGGAGAGGCAGTGCAAAGCCATAAGAGGTTGACGTAGGGCCACGTAGGCTGACGTAGTGGTATCGCAGAGCCTTGAGGAGGTCCGAAAATTTGCTAGAGGAATCGATTTCAGAGGTCAGAAGCCAGGGTGTGAGACCAGGAGGTAAAAATCGAAGTTCCTAGGCAGCAAATCGATCAGCAAAAGGGGTGATGCAGTCCCTAGAGGCTGTGACGCTGCGCTGACGCAGTCACTGCTTAGAGGCAGCGCAAAGACAACCAGGGGTCATTCATTTAGTGGTTGGTTCAGTTCGATCTCCAGTGATAGTGTGAGGTAATCTCACTTATCTCTCTGTCAGTGATATTCTCTGTAATGGATAGACAGGAGGGCATCCAGAGATTGTATTCAGAAATTACTATTGCATAATAATAAAACCTTTAGCTGTTGCACCGCTTTTCCCACACTGGATTTTTCTGGGGACATTTGTCCAAAAATAACTGTGTAGATGTGTTGTGTATTTCTTTCTTGTTCAGTGTCTTGTTTCCGCATTTTATTTAAATGGTGAAGGCTGCAATGTATTGGTTTCGGTGTTTACTGTAGGAAACAGTAAATAATTTTGTTCAGTAATTAACAAATAGAAGAAACATAATCAATTGCTATAGTAGAAATTTGGGCAAGCAAATTTTCATATGATGCAGAAGGGGCACATAGGCTCATTTCCAACGAAATTAGAGCGTTGATTTGGGGTAGCATCGGATGTGCTCTAGCCATGAAAATTGGTGGAGAGGCTAAATCACATGAGATCTCCAAGACCTAGTAATGGTTTGGGCAAATTCCACCCTTGTTGGAAAGATATTAAAATAATTAATATTTTTAATGGGGTTCCTAAGTCTAAACTTGAGAAAATTAAAATATTAATGGGTATTAATATAAAATTGGGTTAGAAGGTTCCAAAAGTTATGGATCAAGCCAAATCTAATCTTAGCTGTTGATTAAAGATTTAATCTCGACCGTTAAAGGACCAATAGGAAAAGTATAAGAAGAGGCTTGAGGGTCAATTGGAGGACACGTTGAGGGAGACTAGTCAGTTCGATTTCTGGAATGAGGTTAGCTGAGAAATTTGAACCAGTGGTCTGAAGAGCAGCAGGAGGCAGCAAGTACGGAATAGAGAGTCGGGAACAGCACGAGAAGATCAACGCAGAGGTTGGAGAGGTAGATGCAGAGGCAACAGACTGCGTAGTCACTGGAGCGCTTGTGTGGGTGATGCAGAGAGGCCCAGTGCTAACATAGAGAGGCAGGAGCTGATGTAGAGGGTCTGGGAGCTATGCAGAGGTCAGCTAGCTTGACGCCGAGACTGGGAGAAGTGTTGGAGAATTTTCTTTCTGTTGGGTAAGCTAGTTTGGCACCCAGTTGTACTGAAGAATTGCTGAATAATAAAATCCAACCTTGCTGCACCAGTTTTCCGACATTGGGTTTTTCTGGGGACTGTTGTCCAAAATATCTGTGTCGATGTGTTGATTCTTGTGCATGTGTTTGTTTCTGTATTATGGTGTGATAACTGCAACATAATTTATTTTAATGTTTATTGAAAGATTTTCATAAATAACTTACTGGGAAATAAGTAGGTAAAATAAATCAGTTGTTGCAGTGATAGAATTTTCAAATGGTATTAGAGCAAGTAATCAAAGACAAGAAGGGAAAATCAATTATGTGTTGAGACCATGATGCAGAGGCATCTACATCAGGAGACTTGCACAGATTTTCAGGAAATTGCACAAGAGAAAGTGATTTCGATTTCGCTATGTTGGCTTCTAGGTTGGAAGAAGAAGTGGCTTGTGTGACTAGCTTTGCATCATCAGAGGTATGATATATAGACAGTGGAGCCTCTTGGCATATGACGAGAATTCGGGAATGTTTCTCAGATTATCGGGAGGAGAAGATGAACTTTCAGATCACCATGGGTAACAAGCCAAAGTGTACTCCAGTGGGGAGGGGTACCATAGTTTTTCAAACAGAAATGGGAGAGCGGTTCCGTGCTACCAATGTGCTGCATGTACCAGGATTGGGGATGAACTTACTTTCCATGTCGCAACTTCAAGGCAAAGGCTATGACGTTTTCTTCATCAAGGAGAAAGTATAAAGTATACGTCAAACACCCAAGCTGGAAAAAGAAAGTGCAGATCGGGATCAAACGTAACAGGTTGTATAGAGTACAACTAGAATCACCAATGGCACTAATAGGCAGTCATGGAGACAAGGATTTGAACGAACTATGGCACAGAAGGATGGGACATTTGCACCATGGGGCTCTAAGAATTCTCAGGAGCGCTATAACAGGAGTTTCAGATCTTAGCACAGAACAAGATGATGTATTCAGAGGATGTGCTCTAGGAAAGTATGTCAAAGCAGCATTTCCTAGAAGTAAAAATAGGGCCAAGAGTGTACTAGGATTGATACAATCAGATATCTGCAGACCCATGTCCACTAAAGCTCTTAGTGGTGCCGAGTACTTCCTCACTTTCATTGATGACCGCCCAAGGAAAAGTTGGATTTATTTTCTTAAAACCAAGGAAGAGGTTTTCTGTCGATTCAAAGAGTTAAAGGCTCTGGTGGAGAATCTGACTGGGAAGGAAATAAATTTTTTGCGCTCAGATAATGGTGGAGAGTATGTCGATAAGGACTTCACTGATTTTTGTGTTAAGGAGGGCATAAGAAGAGAGTGGACAACTCACAATCCAGAGTAGAATGGAGTAACAGAAAGAACGAACAGGACTATTGTAGACGCAGCTAGGGCCATGATGTATGATCAGGATATGCCAAAATTCCTATGGGCAGAAGCATGCAACACAACAGTCTATGTTCAGAATAAAACTCCTCATCGGGCATTGGGCAAGATTACTCCAGAGAAAGTCTTCACAGGGAAGACACCTGAATTCAATGATTTCAGGATATTTGGGAGCTTGGCATATTGCTACATACCCGAGGAAAATAGGAAGAAGCTGGATCAAACTGCAGAGAAAGGATATCTAGTGGGATATAGCGAGAACGCTAAGGCATACAAAATCTATCTTCCACGGAGTAGGAAGGTAGTAGTTCGACGAGATGTAAAGTTCATGGAGGACAAGGCTTTCAGAAAATCTCGAGAAATGCCTTCCAAGGAGCATTCAAAAGAGGAATCGTTGGTCAAACCTCTTCAACCAACAGAAGAAAAGAATTCTTCTTTGGGTCAGGAAGAATCACAGGGTGAGGAGGAGCTAACAAAAGCACTTGCTGGCAAATGAAGAATGAGCAAGGAACTGTGTCAGATTCTGCGAGATGCAGAGGAATTCATCGGTGCGCTAAGGAACAATAAGAGGGAGCGAAAATAGCCAGATAGATATCATGCATTAGTAGCTTAGGATGGGGAGCCTGCCAGTTTTCAGGAGGCAACGCAACATCAGGTTTGACTGGATGTGATGGTAGAGGAGTACAACTCCATAATGGTGAACGATGTCTAGGAGGTAGTGCCAAGGCCTCAAGACAGATCAGTTGTAGGCTCGAGATGGATCTACAAGATCAAATACGCTGCAGACGACAGTGTTGAGAAATACAAAGCCAGGTTTGTGGTTAAAGGGTATGCTCAGAAGGAAGGAATTGACTACGAAGAGACCTTTGCCCTCGTAGCCAGGTATACATCTCTATTAGAACCGTGATATCTCTTGCAACACAGATGGGGTGGGAGATTCATCAGATGGATGTCAAAACGACATTTCTGAACGGAATGATAGAAGAAGAGGTATACATTGAACAACTAGAGGACTTTGAGACACATGAGAAGAAGTGTCCTGTATGCAGATTGAAGAAAGCCTTGTATGGGCTGAAACAAGCACGTAGAGCGTGGTATGGTCGAATTGATGGCTACTTGTAGAAAATGGGATTTGTCAAGAGTGACGTAGATCCAAATCTCTACTATTTGGTTGTAGATAATCTTAGTATTATATGTGGAGGATCTCTTTCTGACAGGATCATCCAAGTTCATTGCGGACTGCAAGAAGAATCTAGCCACGAAATTTGACATGAAGGATTTGGGATGAATGCATTATTTCCTGGGGTTGGAAGTTTGGCAGCAAAAGTGGGAGATCTTCCTTGGGCAAGGGAGATATGCTACAGAAATCCTAAAGAGATTCAGGATGGAGGACTGTAGACCCATGGCTACTCCAGTGATCACCAACTAGAAGAAGATTGATGCATCAGAAGACAAAGATGTTGATCCCACCTTATACAAGCAGCTCATAGGGTCCTTGATGTATCTGGTCAATACCAGGCCAGAGATTTGCTACACTGTCAACACCCTCGGTCAGTTCATTGTGGAGCTGAAGAGGGCGCACTGGGCAACAACCAAACATGTTCTTAGGTATTTACAGGGAACAGTCGATTATAGACTCTTGTACACCAGGAGTAAGGATATTAGATTGAGTGGATTTACTGATGCAAATTGGGCAGGAAGTTCAGTGGAGTGGAAAAGTACCTTTGGGTACTGTTTCAACATTGGATCAGGAATGACCTCTTGGTGCAGTAGGAAATAGAAATCCGTGGCTCTGAGTTCAGCTGAGGCAGAATATATGGCTGCGAGCACAGCTTTGTGTCAGGCCATATGGCTTAGAAAATTGCTTGTGAACCTATTCAGAAAAAAGATGGAGGTGACCAGGATCATGTGCGATAATCAGAGTTGCATCAAGCTCTCTGAAAATCCAGTGTTTCATGATCGGTCAAAGCATATTGATATCTGGTGTCACTTTGTCAGAGACTGTGTCCAACAAGGAGCTGTACAGTTGAGCTACACTCCTATTGGAGAACAGGTGGCAGATATCCTGACCAAGGCCCTTGGAAGAACAAAGTTTGATTACTTCAGGGAAAAGATGGGGATGATAAAGAATCCATTTCAGTAGCAGAAATGGGGGTGATGTTGCAGTGCAGATGCATTGTTGGGAAGGACCAGCAGCAACATGGATGTAGAGGGAGTTGCAGTGCAGATGTAGTGCTGGGAGGATGGACCAGTAGCAACACGGATGTAGAGGGAGCTATCGTACAGATGCAGCAGTGGCAGAGACAAAGCCATGGGCAACAATACAGGATGCAATAGTGTAGAGGATGTTGGGCAGGGAGGCTTAGCATCAACATAGGTACCGATGCCATATGATCAGATTAATGCTCAGTGTGGAGTATTACTAGAGCATAGTCCTCGCTAAGAGGGAGTGTTGATTTGAGGTAGCATCGGATGTGATCTAGCCATGAAAATTGGTGGAGAGGCTAAAGAAAATGAGATCTCCAAAACCCAAAAATGGTTTGGGCGGATTCCACCCGGTTGGAGAGATATTAAAATAATTAATATTTAATGGGGTTCCTAAGTCTAAACTTGGGAAAATTAAAATATTAATAAGTATTAATATAAAACTGGGTTAGAAGGTTCCAAAAGTCTTAGATCAAGCCAAATCTAATCTTAGCCGTTGATTAGAGATTTAATCTCGGCCGTTAAAGGACCAATAGGAAAAGTATAAGAAGAGGCTTGAGGGTCAGTAGGAGGACACACTGAGGGAGACTAGTCAGTTCTATTTTTGGAGCAAGGTTAGCTAAGAAATTCGAACCAGTGGTCTAGAGAGCAGTAGGAGGCAGCAAGTACAGAACAGAGAGTCGGGAACAACACCAGAAGACCAATGCAGAGGTTGGAGAGGCAGACACAGAGGCAGCAGACTGTGCAGTCAATGGAGGGCCTGCGTGGGTGATGCAGAGAGGCCCAATGTTGACATAGAGAGGCAAGAGCTGACACAGAGGGTCTATGAGCTATGCAGAGGTCAGCTAGCCTGACGCTGAGGCTGGGAGAAGTGCTGGAGAACTTTCTCTCTGTTGGGTAAGCTAGTTTGGCACTCAGTTGTACTGAAGAATTGCTGAATAATAAAATCCTCCCTTACTTCACCGGTTTTCCCACATTGGGTTTTTCCGGGGATTGTTGTCCAAAATATCTGTGTCGATGTGTTGATTCTTGTGCATGTGTTTGTTTTTGCATTATGGTGTGATAACTGCAGCAGAATTTATTTTAATGTTTATTGAAGGATTTTCATAAATAACTTATTGGGAAATAAGTAGGTAAAATAAATCAATTGTTGCAGTGATAGAATTTTCACACAGAGCTGGTTCTTCCAGTGACAGGGTGAGATCATTTCACTATTTGTTTTGCCCAGTTTCTCTCTGTATCGTATAGCCAGTTGGCATCCAACGAATTCTACTCAGAATTACTACTGCTTAATAATAAAACTCTCAGCTGTTGCACTGGTTTTCCCGCATTGGGTTTTTTCGGGGACATTTGTCCAAAAATAACTGTTAGATGTGTGTGCTGATGAGTTCTCTCCTGTGCTGTATTTAGTTTCCGCAAATTTTATTTGTGTAGGCTGCAGTGTGTTTAATTTGATATTTGTCATAGCACACAACAAGTAAATTGGTTAATCAAATTAACAATTAGAAGAATTAACATCGGTTGCTGCAGTAGGAATCAAGTAATCGATTTTTCACATGGTATCAGAGCATAGATCGTGAGCAGAAGAGATCAGAAGCAGAAAGGAAGAGGAGTTTGAAATTACTGCAATGGCAACAATTCGAATCCCCAGCAGGCAGTGTAGTCCTTGGGCTAGAAGGTCGAAGTTTTGAGGAGAAATCAATTTCTCTGAGTGAGTTGACAGAGAAATTCGATCTCTAGATCGAAGCTTTCCATAGGCAAAAGTGAGTAACATAGTTTTCCTTGTAGAGTAGATTTTCAGCTGGGACGCAGATATTTTGCAGCAGTTGCTGGTAGAGAGAGAGAGACACTATTGAGGGAATTCTTCCTTAGAGGACTTCCAACCAAGAAGTCTGATTTCTCAAGTGTTGAGCAGTAACAGAGAGGCGTTCGTCTACTAACTCCAGCAGGGAGTGCGTAGGCTAGCTTGGTATTGTGCAGAGGAGAGAAGAGGTAGTTCGACAGTTTGTTGGCAGAGATGGCAGCTAATGGGTTGCGAGATCAGGATCGGTTGGAGTGAGCATCCAACTATGTGATTTGGAAGGCAAGTATCTCATGCCTTCTGGATGAGCACGATCTCAAGACCTACATCGACAGTGTGGTAGATGTACCCGTGGATCTAGATGTGCTCAAGAGTTACAAGGCTGAGATGGCAAAGGCCAAATGGTTGATCTTCAACGGAGTGAGGGATCATGTAGTGTGCCACATTGCCAGCAAGGATACTGCTCGAGAGATGTGGGAAGCTTTGGCCACACTATACGAAAGATCTTCCGAGCAACTAAAGATGTACTTGGAGCAAAACATGAGATCCACACAGATGCAAAAGGGGGAACACATTGATCCGTTCCTTACGAAGCTTCAGGAGATTCGAGACTCGTTGGCAACTGTGGGGTCAACACCTCAGCCTACTGAGATGGTGAGGCTGGCCTTGAATTTAGTTTCAGAAGAATGACAAGTGTTTGTCCAGAGTATCCTGGGCAAAGAAAGATTGCCAGATTGAGAAGGGATGTGGGCCTCTCTTCAGCAGAAAGAGATGAGGAGAGACTTAGTCAAGTGCAAACTTGATAGTAGCAACAGAAGCAGTGGGATGAAGCTAAAGGAGGATGAGAATGCAACCCTCGCATCTAAGAGGCAGCAAGAGCAGCGGAAGAAGAAGAAAGATGTTTCGAAGATCAAGTGCTTCCGGTGTGGTGAATTTGGTCACTATGCTACACATTGTCCTCTCAAGAAGAAGGACAAGGACAAGAAGCATGATCCGAAGGCTGCATCCGCACAGATCGAGGAGGAGGAGTTTGCCATGATTGCCAAGAGGTGGAGTGATCTAGAATTGTAGTTTGAAAGGACTACAGATGGGCAGGATCCTTGAGGAGTCCACCACTTGGATCAATACCTTGCTACCGGAGCCCAGATTAGAAGTAGCAGTATGAACTAGTGTCGGTGCAAAGGAGTGTTAGAGTGACAGTTGCAGTGGCTAGGAGCGCTAGAGATTGAGCAACGCAGAACTAGAGTTGGCAACAGTGCAGAGTTAGCAGGAACACAAATGCTTCAGAAGGTTAGCGCAGAGACTAGCAGTAGTCAGAACTCCAGCAACAGATGCATTATGTTGAACATCAGTAATTTCAAATTCTTTTCTGTTGCTGATGCAATGTTGGCAGTGGCAGTGCCAATAGTAGCACAGATGCAGAACTTATGAGGGTTACAATACAAATGTAGAACTTATGAGGGTTGCAGTATAGATGCAGTGTTGGCAGTGGTAGTGTTAGCAACAATACAGATGCAACATTTGTGCAGTAGTTGGTGGGCAGCGATGTCAGACATTAGCAGTGCAAATGGAGATGTTACAGAGAAGGGTGATGCTTCGACAGGTTGCATTACTAGAGCATATTCCTCGCTAAGATGTAGTGTTGATTTTTGGTAGCATCGGATGTGCTCTAAGCCTCAAAATTTGCAGGGAGGCTTGGACACATGTATCCCACAATACCTAGAAATCATTTTGGGAAATTCCACCCGGAATCAATTTATTAAAATAATTAGTTATTTTTAATGGAGGCCTAAGTCTAAACATAGGGAATTAAAATAATTAAAGGGTATTAATCTCACTGTGGGTGAAACTTCTAGAAGAAGACGAGGATCAAGCCAAAATGATCTGAGCCATTGATTAGAATCTAATCTGGGTCGTTGGTTCTCAACAAAAGGATTATAAGAGGAGACTTGATGGGCATTTGGAAGATACATCAAATGGAGATCAGAAGATCGAATTTCTGAAGCACAACAGTTGATGGAAGAGGAATTCGAAGTGATCTTTTGTAGTGAGGGGTAGATATAGTATTCGGAGGGAAGTTTTCCTAGGACGGAGAGTACAAGGTTGAGAGGGTAGAACAACGACCAGAGAGGCTAACATTGGGCCACGCAGAGCTACACTGTGGAAACGTAGAGCCTGAGAGGGAGATCAAATTCCTACAGAGGAAATTGAGTTTTAGAAGCCAGGAGCCGAGGTGTGAGATTGGGAGGTTGAGAGCTGAAGTTTCTAGCTAGCAAAGGATCAGAAGGTGGCGCAGCGTAGTCCTGGCAGAGGTGATGCAAAGACTGTGTGGGGTTGACGCAGTTCTGCGCAGAGGCTAACTCATAAGGGACGTAGAGGCTCATTTCTAGTGAGATCAAAGCCGGTTCCTCCAGTGATAGGGTGAGATCATCTCACTATTTGTTTTGCCCAGTTTCTCTCTATATTGGCTAGCCAGTTCGGCATCCAACGAATTGTACTCAGAATTACTACTGCTTAATAATAAAACCCTCAATTGCTGCACTGGTTTTCCCGCATTGGGTTTTTTCGGGGACATTTGTCCAAAAATAACTGTGTTGATGTGTGTGGTGATTATTTCTCTCTTGTGCTGTATTTAGTTTCTATAGGCTTTATTTGTGTAAGCTGCAGTGTATTGAATTCGATATTTGCTGTAGCACACAAGAAGTAAATTGATTAATTGTATTAACAATTAGAAGAATTAATATCAGTTGCTGCAATAGGAATCGGGTAACTGATTTTTCACACTAACCTAGGGTCCACTTGGTCCGTTGTGGTCCTATAACTTTTGGAAAGTGATTCTTTAAAGACCATTTGGAAACCAAGTCTTCATAAGGGTTTTTAGGACTAGGTCCCTCCTTAAGAAGTTTCATTCCCAAAACCTAGCCCCTAAGATCCTCTTGGCCCTTCTTAGAGAGCCTTTCATCTTGCCTCTTGGGCAAGCAAGATACATATTGCACCTCTCTTGTGAATAGGCCTCTTCAGGAATCACTCTTCTCCCTTTATTGACCCATTTATCTAGGTGATTCCCTTCATACCGAGTCTCCTCCCATCAGTGAAAGTCCGTAAAGAGTAGGGAGCTTTATCTAAGGTGACAGTGGGCTATTGCTCCATTGTTTCCATTGACTTAGCAGTTGCCCCTCTAGGATCCCCTTGTAGGACCCCTGCTAGTTTGAATGGTAACAGTCCTAGGAGGAGGTCACTGGAAAATTGTGTTTGCATATGAGAGAGCTCATTGCCACCTTTAAGCTTCTAGGTCTATGCAATCTAACATCTAAGAGTCCTCGTTGTTTGCTAGAGACCCATAAATCTACAGATAAGCCTATAGGTCATAAGTTTAATAGGATTGGCCACAACTCCTTCTTGGTCCATATTAATTACCAAATTCAAAAATTGGCATTTGTCTAAGCAACACTTCACTGAGAGTTGCAGGAATCAGGATGACTCCTCGCTGGGCTTCTTCCTGTAACAAATAATTATTGATCAGAGGAAGATAGTTGAACTGAATTCAAGGAGCCTCTTTCCAAGAAGGGCTGGAGGAGGCCTAATAACCCCTTGATACTGCAGCCATACCATGACCTTAGGGAAATACAAACCCTCAAGCCATCAAGGGAATGACAGCAAAACCCTGCAAAAGTCTTAGCTGCCTGTACAGAATCAGAACCAGTTCTCCATTATGCTATGCTCTGCACTGCCCTTGTCAGGGTATGAGTTTGGGCCTGAGTTTGGACCTAAGTCATTATTAAAAAGAAGTGAACAGTTGTAGAGTCATAGTTAGTGTCAAATGTGTGTAAATGAGGCCTACTCTTAAGGTCATTATAATAGTTAATCATCCTCACGTGGGTTGGTCCAATACTCTATTACAGCCCCCCACTGACAATTTGCACTATAGAGTATTAAGGTCGGCATTATTGAATATTCTTCTATGTTATGCTTTTTCACTTTAGTTGGTCTACATGTCTTCTTTGAATATATGCTGTCTTCAGGTGACTCTCCTAATTTCAGCCATAATACTTTTCTGGACATAAATGAAATAGACATAGATATGCATACCTATTTCACTCTATTTGTATACAAGTGTGGATTGTTTTGTGTATGTGTGTGTGTTTGAATTGCATATACCCTTCTAATATTGTTCCATAGTCTACTTCTAATGTAGCTTGAATGGGATTATGGTCCATGTTCACTTGGCATAGAGCTGAGCTAATGTCTAGAGCCTTTGTGCTTCCCAACATTGTTTTGTAGCAAGAGGAAATCCATCAGTCATCGTTGGTTGTTTATCTTTCTTTCTTAGTTTGTCGAGAGAGAGAGAGAGCTGACTGGTGGTCTCTGCATTTTTCCCAGACCGATGAAATGACAGTATCAATAACAGGAGCAACAGGGTTTATTGGGAGAAAACTAGTCCAACGGCTTGTTGCAGGTGATTTATTCCATAGCACATGTACTTGTGTAACTCCTCACTATATTAACTGTAAATGGTTTCTACAAATTCTCTCAATGTAAAAGCGATTTCAATATCTGATTGTTATTCTATTTTGTAGTCTACTATACCGTTCTCTTATGTCAAGATTCCTAGGATTTCTTCCATTTTATTTGCTATTGAAATAAGAAAAATATTGCATGCAATTCAGAAGACTTAATATAAAATATTTGATTGAGAATTTTATACCTGTCATCTTGAAGTCAGAATTTTATAATATATATATCAGTTGCCAATGGGAAACAATTCTGACTTCAAGATGACAAAATTAGTTGCCAAATTAGTTGCAGAATATATGAAACCATGCATATTTGTAGATCAATGAAGATAGAAATGACATCCAGTTCCATAGTACATAAATGATTAATCATTCGAGCATTAACCATCTAGAATCTAGATTCTACCAATTACTAACAAACTTACAAATTTTGAAGCCATATAATAGAAAGTAGACCATTAAATTATCGAATGAAATATGTTATCTAGCGACTATCAACAATAACATAAGCAAATAGTTATGTTTATAAAAGAGACCATTTACGCACCGAAAGGTCCAAAACAATAAACCGAGCTCCTCTGTATGGAAGAAGTGTTCAGCAATTGTGAAAGCACCCATGTTGCCAAATGTTGTAGGTGTGGGTTAGCACCACCATGCATGTTCCATCACTCCTTGACAAGCAATGTTCCACCATCACTTATATTAGGATACCTGCTAGATCTGCTAGATTCAATGTGTGAATCGAGCCCCTCTGAGAGTAATAATCTATGTAGAGGTCTTCAAATATTCAGCCCTTGGGTATGACCCAAGTACATGGACTTCAAGGTGATTGCATTTTGTTTGGACCTTGAGCTTATCTAACGATTTTGTTTTGCAGAGTTTGGGTTTTGTGCAATAAAATTAAAATTATTTTCATCAAATTATCTTGTAGAAATTTTTTTGGGCTATTAATGAATTATTTGCTAATTAGAGCATATATTATTTTGTAAATTATTGTAGATAATTTTGTAAATTATTTCTAAGTTTCTAACTCTTGTAAATCATTTTTCTCATTTGTAAATAATAATTTTGGGGTTTTATTTTAGATTATTCTAGATCTTGTGTTTTCGACTCTATTCATTTTGCAGGTGCCAAAGGACAATTTTTTCAAAGACAAATTCAACTGTGAAGGTCCTTGCCCTCACCTAGCCTAGACGGCTAAGGTTTGGAGGGGTATTCAGCGTAAAGAGGAGCCGTCCAGCCCAAAGAAGCAGGTTGTTCAACCTATAAGGGTTGATCTAGGGTCTAGAGACCAAGATTTGCAATACCCAAGTGATATTTTTGTAACGTTTAGCCTCCTTGAGGAAGCCGCTAGCCCTAGAGAGCTTTTCTGCGACTGCAACTGGGGTTTTTCTTGAGCGTTTATCTTCTAAAGTTGTTTCGCAGGTGGATTCTCAAGTTTGAGGTCATTTTTGGGCATTTTCAATGTTTTGAGGCTAGATTGGCCTAGTCGCAAGGGCTAGAGGCTATTTTTGGCCTAGACGCAGGGAATAGAGGGCTAAAAGCCCTAGTTGTGGCCTTTATTCATCCTACCCAAGAGGACGGCAAGCCTAGGCTGTGGCCCTAGAAGGCCTTAAATTCATTTTTTGCAAGTGGTTTCAAGGCTAATATTTTGTTTTGTAGGCCTTGTTACCACTCAAACCAGCGGGGGATGTAAAGGGGTTCCTAAGAGGGCAACTGCTGGGTTAAGGGCAACGGTGGAGGCTTAGTCCATTGTCACCACAGCTAAGTCTCTGTGCTCTTTACGGACTTTCACCGATGGGAGGAGTCCCGGTATTGTAGGGATAACTTGTAAAGGATATGTCAATGGATAGGTGAGAAGTGACCCTGAAAACCCTTTCCCAAGGATGGAGTAAAGAATGGAGCTTGCTTGCTCTTTAAGCAAGGGACTTGGTCCACCAGGGATAAGGGGTCAGGATTGGAGGGTTGAGGGAGACATGATAGGCTTATAAACAAGTTTTTTAATCCCTATAATCCTTGGGAAACTTGGATTCCCAAATGGTCCTTGACAAATAATCTTTATTGAGAAGTGGGACCACACGAGGCCAAGTGGACCCAACCCAGGTTTCGAGGATGGAATATAGCAATCAATGATGTTCCTATCCTGGACAAGGTGAGGGGAAAGGACTAAACAAGAATAATTACTTCAAAAGGTTGAATTGATCCTATTGAGGTCTAGCCTCGGGGATCCCTAGGCACAATTCGATCCTATAGCTAGAGCTTGGGATTCCCGGAGATTCCATCGTTAGAATTGCCTCAAATTTGGAGGAGAGTGAGGGGATCCACCAACGCAGTAGCCTATAGGAGATCCAAGTTTTTCCTTGGGTCAATTCCCGGGAAATTGATGCCCTAGGTGACCTACTGGAGCTGGACTTGGGTAAAGAGGGGAAATGGTAAAAATAGGGTTAAAATAATCACCCATTTTTGAGGGATCAGTGCCTAGTTCCCTTGGGGGTATGGAGTCAAGGAAAATGATGAGTAAGAACTTGGTTTCTTGATCAAGGAGGCCCAGAAAATCAACTTCATCCAATGTTGAGAGAAGGAAAAGAAAAGTGACTTTCAAGCATTTATACTTCAAAGCAAATGATGCTAGCTTCTTGAGATAAATAAATCTCTAGGAGATTTCATTCATATAACATTGGCCCATACATTAAATTAGATAAAACATGCTCAATTCCATATTTCAATAATGCAACAACTAGCCCTAATTTTAGCAGTATGTAGCGAGAAGAATAAAGCATTAAAATTTACTTACAATGTTATAGAGTCTATCCAACGAGCATTTCGTTTGCTCAATAAAGCTCCAAGACAAGAGAAATAACCCAAATCCATACATCAAGATTCATCCATCTCCAAAAAAAATATCCACCAAGGAAAAAGTGCGAAGTTCTATATGATTAGAGAGATCCCAAGTCAAGTGATGATACAAATGAGTGTATCTAACATCAATATATAGCCTCATAAGGAGTTCAAAATAGCCTATGGGCCTACATTAGCCCCTAATGATAAAATAATGTGCAAATAAAACCTCTATTGGTGACAAGCCCACTAAACTAGCTCACAAGCGTAAAAATAAGCCTCACAAGGGGCCAAATAATATGTGCATGTCGTAGGGCCCTCTAAAGGCTCAATAATATCCTGAAGTGCCATATCGAGGAATAAATTCCTCGGAATATGATGGACAAGGGGATGGTCAATATATAGCCTCCTAAGGAGTTAGAAATAGCCTATGGGCCTACATTAGCCCCTAATGATAAAATAATGTGCAAATAAAACCCCTATTGGTGACAAGCCCACCAAACTAGCTCACAAGTGTAAAACTAAGCCTCACAAGGGGCCAAATAATAATATGTGCATGTCGTAGGGCCTTCTAAAGGCTCAATAATATCCTGAAGTGCCATATTGAGGAATAAATTCTTCGGAATATGATGGACAAGGGGGTGGCCCTTTGTTCTCCAAGTAGTAGACTTGTGGTGCTCCTAGTGGGTACGAGGGCACATAGATGACCCCATGGGTCTCCATATGAATCGGAGATCCTCTGCAAGGGTCTAAGTGGTGGAATGAATGCTGTGATGACATCTTACAAGTCTTGGGACACCTGTCAAGAGTGTGGGGCTCTTGTGGGGGCCTACTGGGCATAATGTACCAAGCATATCATCATCATCCCAAAAGTGGATCGCTAGTAATCTCTGAGCATCCATGAAGATCTGTGGAGTGTTGTCTGCTACTATGGAGGCCAATGGTTCTCTATGCACACCCTACATGTGGCAATGTAGATCCCTGGGGTTAGGATCCCATATAGGGAGACCAAACCCAAATGGAAACCACCTGTAATCCTGAATAAGATTCAATGCGTCCCCTAGGCTTCCAGTACAACTAGTCATTAAAATAATAGGGTAAAAGAGCTTACGAATCATGGATAACAACGAGGGCACTGTGAAAATTTCTTAAACCCAGGAATTCCTACTCCAACACTGATGATATTTCTCCTACTTGTTAGATTTACATGAACACGTTATTTGCGTTTTGCTATGACAAACATCGAAATGCATACACTCAAGCCTATACCAATTAAATTATATGCCGAAACGAGAAACTGAACAATAGAGAAAGATACACGCAAATGATAATTATTTTTGGACAAACGTTCCCGAAAAAAACCCAATGCGGGAAAACTAGTGGAGCAAATTTGAGGTTTTTATTATTATGCAATAGTAAAATCTGAATACATCTTTGGAAGCCTTCCTGAGAATCTAGTTATAGAAAATAATCCTGACAAAGAGATTTGTGAGATTATCTCACATTATCACTGGGAATCCTTGCTGATCCAACCCCAGAAAGATTGCCCCCGACTTTTTTAGTTGCCTTTACGCTGCCTTTGCACAGTGTCTGTGTCAAGCTCACTGGGGACAACATCAATCCTCTGGCTGGTCGATTTGCTGCGTAGGTGATTCGATTTCTGTCTCCTGGTCTCACACCCTCGCCTCCTGACTTTTGAAACTCGAATTCCCTCTGCAAATTTCAGACTCCCTCTTGGCTTCTGCGTTTCCTCTGTGTGGCTCTGCGTCAGCCCCTCTGGCTCAACGCTGCCACTATTGGATCTCCCTCTGCCTTCTCTGCTGAGTATCTTCCGACCGGGAAAGATTTCCCTTCAGAGACTTTCCCTACCCCTCATTTCAAAAGCTCACTTCGAATTTCTCTTCCAGTAGCTGCTTTGATTCAGACATTCAATCTTTTGAACATTTTGTGTGTCTTCCAAATGACCCTCAAGCTTCCTTAAATAATCTTCTCGTTGACATTCAACGGTCCAAATTAGAAGCTAATCAATGGCTAAGATCATTTATGCTCGATCCTCGTCTTCTTCTAGAAGTTACACCCATAGTTAGATTAATACCCATTAATTATTTTATTTTCCTAAGTTTAGACTTAAGGTCCTGTTGTCGCACAAAGTGTCTAGGCAGTGCGACAACGTTTAGAGTAAGGGCTGTCACTCTAATCCTTACTCACTCCGTTTAGAATCTCTCTTAGGCAAGTCAAGGGGGGTAGTCCCTAAGGTGAATGGATGAGGGTAGCTTGCGGAACACAGGCTCTAGGAGATTTTAATGATGGACAACTTGATGAATTTAAAGCTAGTCTTAGTCAATTAAGATAGATGGATTAAAATAAGACAGAATTACAAGATATAAATGACTACAGACGAGTGCCTTTAATATTTGCATTAACCATAGACTAAATAGAACAAGTTATCCAGAACAATTTTCCAATATGTGACGAATAGTGACAATCAGGTATGATCAATATAAATGGCCAAAACTGTATCATGCAAGAGATTCTAGAAGAATGATTTTTGCTAATGACCAAGATCTAGAATTAATTAATTTTCTCCTATAGCCAATATAAATTTTAAAACACTAGTTGCACTTTGACCATAGAAAAATCATCAAAATGCATTTAATCACCAAATAACACCAAGGAACTTTAGATTAGCGTTTCAATTATTCCTTAGGCAATTGCTTTAATGAGGAAATCAAAATCTTTTAATATGACGGAATTAAAATGAATCAAAGGGTTAATAAATTAAAATTTTAATGGGCCATAGGCCACATAAATTTTTTTAATGTGAAAGCAAATCCCTTTAATTTATTTCTTTTAATTCAATTCCTCGTCATAAACATTTTTTAAATTTTTTTGGGATTTTTTAATGTTTTGGATTATTTATATATAATATATATATATATATATATATATTTATTAATTTAAAAAAAAAATTTAGAATTTTTTGTGCTTTTTGAAATGCTTTTCAAATGAAAAATGAAAAAATGTAAGAAAATCAAAATAAAAAAAGAAAAAGGTAAAACAGAAAAAAAATGTAAAACAAACTCAAAATCAAATAAAAAAATAAATAAACAAAAGTCAAAACAAAAGATCGAAAAAATATTAAATGAATGTAACCAAAGTTCCAAATGAAATCGGATTAGAAAAATAAAATAAAATAAAAGAACTAAATTAAGCCCTAACCAAAAACCTAAAAGCAAATACAAAACAAGAAAAATAAACAAATGAAACAAAAAAATCAATGAATAAAAAAAAATCGAAATGTCTAAAGCTAACCCATGCACAAAAGAAAAGAATGTATTTCGTTTTGCAGGTTATGGCAGTGAGCAACTCGATGGCAAGGAGGATGGAGCTCGAAGGTTTCGACAGAGGTTTGAGTTTGCTTGCTGCAGCGAGAATGGATATAGGCAGCGTGCAAGTATGCTAGCGAGGAACACGCGAATTTGTGGGCAGCAGATTGATGGAAAAGAGCTGTGTGGAGAGGAGGGTGAAGGTTGCTACGGGAAAGCAGGGAGGGATGCAGGCAGCAACGAGGAAATGGATGCAGTTTTGAATGCAGATGGGCAGCGTATGGAAGAGCTACAACTGCAGGTCGAGGAGCGGAAGGATGGCTACATGGAGGGAAGAGGATTCGAAGGGGAGAATGGATGGGAAATCGTAGGGTTTACAACTGCGGTTTAATGGTGGGCAGTGGATGAAAATGGAGAAGGAAGAACTAAGGTGAAGGGGCGGAAAAAAAAGGGCAGCAAGAGTTTTTAGGGTAAATGCAGTTCCAAGCAGCGATAATGGAGACAATCCTGGGCGAGGAGAGGGTTAAATTTTTTTCGAATTTTGCAACAAACCCAAAAACCTAGGCAGTAGATTAAAAAAATTGGACAAATAGTAGCCAGTAAACCCCATAAACTCTGATTAAAATGTTAAAATTTTCTGCTTCAGATTTATTAATGAAACCCTTAAAAAATTTCTCCAGATTTAAAAAAAATTTAAAACCTTGGATTGCAAAATCTTTTGAATAATCTTCCTGCAAAATTATGCAAATAAAACCCCAGAGGTCCAGATCTGCAAGACAACAAGAAACACCCAAACGATATATACAATGATAAAACTAAAACCTAGAAAAACCCAAGTCAAAAAACCCAATTTTTCTTTTACGGATCTATGTACATGAATGGGAGATTTATCAGATCTGGGGAGTGTGAGTCCAACTCCGCTCCTAGATTTAATGATCTAAGGCTTTCAATAGCCAGATTTATCAATTTCGCACATAAAAAATTAAATTTTTTGAATTTTAAAGGAGGTGTTGAGCTCGAAACCCTTCACGCATCACCACTAAAAATCTTATGATAAGCCCGAGATCAAATTAAGTTGGGCTCTTCAGAAAACACGGATCAGGAGTTGGCTGGTCCAATTGAAAAATTCCTCGAACGCCCAATAATCTGAAAATCAAGACTTTCCTGCAAAACTCAATTCAGCCATCAATATAGAGCGAGAAAACAATAATAAAAGTTAGACAAATAGAGATACCTACTATTATGTTCAAAATTTAGATTATTATTCAAACCCCAGCGACTGAGTAAGATACCTGTACTCAAATCTCTCTTCAGAAGCTATTATCAATGGCTAAAAAAATTTATGCTTGAAAAAAGACACATCTTACAGTATTTCTATGAAGAGTAACACCGGCAAAAATTAACCCCAAAGTCTTTCTTTATTATCCAAATAAAAATTACACGAGAGCTTTTTGCTTAGCACACGACTCAAAGGTTGGATCAATTGATTGATAAATGACTTCCTATTTAAAGATAAATCCTCCAACAGCTAGTTCGAGTGATCTTCGTCAAAGCAATCTCGACTGTTGATGAGGATCAAAATTTCTTTTAATCTCATCCGTCGAAATTTTAAATTCTTGAGGAAATTTGAAATTTTCAATTAAATGCATTTTAATTTATTCAAAAATTAAAATTTTGATTTTGACTTAACCACAGGGACCAAAGGCTTAAAATTTAGCAAAATAATTAATTTACCTTAGTCCCAAGACCTTTTAAAATTTAATCTTTAAGAACCGACGAATTTTGCCTTTGGAGAATTTAAATTTACCTAGGACCTAGAATTAATTAAATTTCTGGCTTAGGATTTTAATTAATTTTGTCCAGAAAATTTAATTAATTAACCTATGAGAGGATAAATTATTTTTCCAAACCTCAAGACACTTTATATCATGATTTCCATAATCTTTTACATCAAAATGGGGAAAACCCATTTGAAATAGACCCTCACAGACTACCCACTTCTGCAACACAAATATAATCCAACAGACTAAGCAATTTGTTACAAAATAACCTAACCAAATAATTAAGATTATTCCCAAATCACTTTGACATAGACAATCTATAACACTAGGACTCGCCTAAGATTCAGTGATAAAATCCATTCTGGCTTTGGGGTAAGATTGAAGGAAAACTCTGCGGACCATCCGAAAATGGATTGGTGAGACAAAAAACCTCCCGGAATATAGATCGTCACCAGAAAAGTAGGTTTACCTAGGCAATTACATACACGACACGGATTTGCTGAGATTATTTACATTTTACACATGCAGAAAGGGTTTATAATATAACATGATGATTACGCTGATGATGATAGTTGAATAGTACAAACACGTCGATCAGGTGCTATCCCTTTTGAGAAAAAAGGGGGTGTACTGCTATGGGTTGTTGACACGTAGTGGTCAACAGGTCCCATTAAAAATAATTAACTATTTTAATAAAATTGTTTCTGGGTCGAATTTCCCAAAACGCTTTCTGGGTTCTTTGGAATACATGTACCCAAGCTTCCCTGCAAAATTTGAGACTTAGAGCACATCCAATGCTACCTGAAATCAACACTCCCTCTTAGCGAGGAATGTGCTCTAGCAATGCCTCTCATTGAAGCATCACTCTGTTCCATAGCATCTCCTTCTATGCCACTGATGTCTGATATCCTTTCGACCAACTACTGTGCAAATGTTGCATTTGTATTTATTAGATGATCCAAAATACAAAATTCATAGTTCACAAAGTTATGATAGAATATTTCTTTATTTAGAATATTTAATTAAATATTGGAGACACTTAGAAATAGAATATTGTTGTAAAAGATATGACATCTAGAATAATGTCGTATCTTAGGCTCCAATTTAGGAGTAGATTAGTAGATTGGTTAGAATTGCATTTATTGTAAATGGACACTTGTTAATTTAATAAGTAGTCCATAACTAGAATAGGTTAGGAAATTAAGCTTATATATAGTTCATTCTCTTGATTGCAAGAGTGTTGGAGTGTGTGTGTAAACTCTTGCAAAATTATTATGTAATTTCTTTTCTGATTAATAACATTGTGTGTCTGAGGACACTTCTGCCATTATTGTGGTATCAGAGCTACAACAATGCAGATGATGCAAAGGTGGAGATTTCAGCTGTGTAGGCTTTTGGAAAATTCTATCAAACAGTTAATTGGTATGCAATTTGTTTAGCTCATTATAATAGGAAAATAAATTTCAATTTGGTTTCAGATTAAAAAGAAAAACCTTGAAATTTGTCAATATATGTTTTTAAATTCTGGAAATATATCAAATTAATTTATTTTTTATTTTTATTTTTTTAAATCTGGAGATTAAATGTCTACCGTTGGCATATTTCAATCTTCTACCCTTCCCGCTACCTTTGTTCTACTTTGCCCGCCTACACTCCTGATTTGAGCATTTAAACCAAGCCAATCTTCACTGCATATGAAGATTTCTTTGCATCGGTTATTGCACTATTACCAGAGTCAGTAACAACTTTGTTTCTTCCATGATGACACTGTGTGAGGAGGTCTAGTGACTTCACGACTGGTGGTTACTCTTCCTAACAGAAATAAGTGGCAACCACATGCGTGAATTGAGCATTTAAACGAAGCCAATCTTGACTGCATATGAAGATTTCTTTGGATCGGTTATTGCACTATTACCAGAGTCAGTAACAACTCTGTTTCTTCCATGATGAAACTGTGTGAGGAGGTCTAGTGACTTCACGACTGGTGGTTACTCTTCCTAACAGAAATAAGTGGCAACCACATGCGTGAATTGAGCATTTAAACCAAGCCAATCTTGACTGCATATGAAGATTTCTTTGCATCGATTATTGCACTATTACCAGAGTCAGTAACAACTCTGTTTCTTCCATGGTGAAACTGTGTGAGGAGGTCTAGTGACTTCACGACTGTTGGTTACTCTTCCTAACAGAAATAAGTGGTAACCACATGCGTGAAAAAATTTGATATAGTTGATCGCGAGAGCCAAGCCCGATAAACTAGAAAGTGCACACCAGAATTCGTATTTCCTTGTTTCTTCAAGTGAACTACAGCCACGTTTGTTAATCCTTTTTGCCCAACGAGCTATAGTATTGACTTTGACATTTCCAGTAGTTTGCTTGAACAAAATTATACGACTTCTTTCAATTTCCTCTGTTTATGGCGTGTGGCTCACCTGAAACAATCGATTGAAGAAAATTCCACCACGGAATTGCTGCAAATGAAATCAAACCATTGAAGAGACCACTTAATTGCTGTGGATGAGATCGAATCATTAAGGAGATCACATAATTGCTGTGATTGGAAAGATCTACATATCAGTAACCACTGTCCAGATCTTACGCAATTTTCTCAACAAGCCAGCCAGTGTGAGCCAGCAAGAAGCCAGTGTGAGCCAGCCAGCAAGAAGCCAGCGTGAGCCAGCAAGAAGCCAACAAGAAACCAGCATGAGCCAGTGAGCAACTAGTGTGGAGGATAGCGTCAACGAGTGTAAGGAAAAATCGAGCTTTTAAAGTGTTTTTTTCAAGTAAGTTTAAAGTTGAATCGAAGAGTGAAGAAGTGTTTGTTGAAGAGATAAGGAATATTTTTTTAATTTTGTAATTTTTTATTGGAGAGTTAAGGAATATTTTGTTTTGGAGAGATATGGTGAGTTTTTGAATTTTGGGAATTTATTGTTTGTAAATTTGTGGAGTAATAAGATGTACTTCTAAATTTTGTAATTTTTGGAGTAATAAGCGGATTTTATTTGTAATTTTTTATTTGGAGAGATAAGTGCGACATTGTAACTCAAAGTAATTTTTTACTTTGAGGGGGGGTTAGAGTACATTTTTCATAAAACTTTGCAAGGGATTGTAAATCAGTCAAATTTTGGAAGATTTCATTGTAAAATTCTTAAGAGAAATTGACTAGAGCCAAGTGCAAAGCTCAACCATTTTTCTCCTTCAATGACTATACAAGGGTCAAGGCCAAGCCTCGATAGATCGTTTTTGCGTGGCATGTTTCATGTTACGTGTTGCTCATTTTTCCTGTGCTTGATTCTTTTTGGTGCAAAGATTCAAACCTACAATGTCCAAGTTAATTAATTTGTTCTCTGATTCTGATAAACTTGAAGGGGTAAAATCATACAAGACATGGAAATGTCTCATTGAAAGCACTCTAATATATAATGAATTGTGACAAGACATATGTGATAGAGACATTAAGCCTAATAAACCTACATGTGTAAGTTCACTTGCAAAATGGGAAGTTAAAAATTTCAAGGCACTAGCTCTTATAAAGTCTTCAGTTAATGATGAGATGTATATTCATATTGAAAACGCCTCGGATGCATGGTTTGCTTTGCGTACTTTCAAAGATCTATTTGATACACAAGCTGAATCAAAAAAGGTTGATCTACAACTTAAGTTTGCTTCAACAAACACTAATTGAAGGAGGAGATGTCCTTGAGTATATCTCCAGGCTTAAAAATATCAAGCAAGAAATAACAAAAACTGGATTTCCGACAGTAGATGACAGTTTCATGACCACAATTCTAATTGCTGGATTGCCTTCATCTTACACGCATTTTTTGGAAACTCTACAAGTGACTGGAAAATTAGATAAATTAAAGTTTGATGAGCTAAGTGAGATGTTGGCTCAACACAACAAAACTTTTGGGAAGAAGAAACAAGGGGAAGATGTCTTCTTCACAGAGGCCAGCACAAGTAAATCATCAACTGACAATTCTAGAGGAATAGGACATTTCAATCAACATCGAGCAGCACATAGTGGACAAGGTCGTGGAAGAAGCCAAAATAGAGGAAACTTTCAAGGAAGAGGAAACAGTGAAGGCAGAGGAAACTTTCAAAACAGAGGCAACTTTCAAGGCAGAGGAAACATTCAAGGAAGAGGTCAAAGTCAAGGCAGAGGGCAAACTCAAAGCAGAGGTCAAAGCAGAGGTAGAGGACAGTATCAAGGAAGAGGTAGAGACTTGAATCAAATTGTCTGTAGAAGATGTAACAAAGTGGGCCATTTTGCAGAAGATTGTAAGACTTCCATTGATAAAATTCCAAAGTTCCATCAAAACACAGCTCAATTTGCCATTGTTCAAGATAATGATGGTTCGGAATATGTCTTCACATCAAGTCAAAGATCAGAATCAACAGCATTAGTTTCCACTTTTTTTCAAAGTGATTATGAAGATGCATGGATTTTAGATACAGGAGCAACTCAACACATGACTTTTCGACAAGACTTCTTTTGGAACTTCCAACCATGCCACCTTAGTTCAATCTTTCTTGCTGATGATACAAAATATACTCCTTATGGAAAAGGTGTCGTTAAACTTTATCTTCCTGACATTGGAGAAAGATTGATTTCAAATGTATGATATGTACCGAACTTTAAAAAGAATTTGTTGTCTTAGTCTCGATTCGACAAGCTGGACATCAGGTGGTTTTGGAGGATGGCCTAGTTAAAATTAATTCAATCAAACAGAACATGTAAATAGTAATGACAGGATATGAAGATGGAAAACTGTTATGAATGAAAGGAACAATTATTCCAAGGAATTTTGACTTTGCAGGGGCAGCCAACACAAACATTTCACCTATCATATTATGGCATGTGAGATATGGACATCTAAACTTTGACAATCTCTCTCAACTGCAAAAACAAGGAATGGTTAAGGGACTTTCTACCTTCAAGAAAGAAAATGCAAGATGTGAGGCTTGCACTTATGGAAAACAAAATTGAGAAAGTTTCCCGATAAGTTCATGGCGAGCGAATAGGCATTTGCAATTAGTACACAGTGACATTTGTGGACCCTTGCAAGCTTCTCTAGGAGGTTGCAAATATTTCTTACTCTTTATTGATGATTTCAGCAGAATGACATGGGTTTACTTCTTGAAGCATAAGTCAAAGGCATTTGAAAAGTTTAAAACTTTTCGTCAACTTGTTGAAAATGAAGTCAAAGAAAAGATTAGCACTCTTAGAACTGACAATGGAGGAGAATTCACTTCAAATGAATTTCAAAGTTATTGCAGAGACAATGGGATCAAACGACATCTTACAAATGTCTACACTCCACAGCAAAATGGAGTAGTAAAAAGAATGAATCGCACTTTGTTAGGAATGGCGAGATCTATGTTAACTTTTAAAAAGTTAAGTCCTATTTATTGGGTAGAAGCAATCCATACAACTGTTTACTTAAGGAACAAGTCTCCCACTGCTTCTTTGGATGGAATCACACCTTATGAAGCATGGTTTGGTTTCACACCTAAAGTTAAACACCTTAGAGTTTTTGGTTCCGTTTGTTATGCCTTAGTTCCAAAAGAAAAACGAACTAAGCTTGACTCACGATGTTTGAAATGCACAATGATTGGATATTCGGATGAGAAGAAAGGGTACAGGCTTTTGTCAAATGGGAAATTTATTGTCAGTAGAGATGTAATTTTTGATGAAATTGAGAGTAAGAGTGCTAAACAAATAGAACATCTTCTTCAAAAATTGGAAACAAAAGGAGATGAAATGAAAGGAAACATTCAAAGTCAACCAATCTCACAAAATTGGTATGAACTTGATTTTCCTTCCTCTGAAGATGATTCTTCCAATCCATCTACTTCACCAACACAGTCTGTGTCTTATGGCCGTTCATCAGAATCTCCTAGTAGCAGTAGTTCTTCTGACAATGATTCTCTGCCCCCAGAATTTGCAGTTGATCAACGTACCTCTGTTTACATTAATCCTCTTTATAATGATGGTGACTTTTTCAGAATCTCAAATAAGTGAACATCAATTACCAAAATGGGTTGTTCAACTTTTGAAAGATGTAAGGCTTGATGAGAAAAATAAAATAGGAACAAGGGGGTCCACCAGGAATGAAGGAAATTTTGCCTTGATCACGAATGATGTTACTGAACCCTCCACGTACAAAGAGGCAGTAAAATATAAAGAACGACAACAAACTATGATTGAAGAATATAAGGCAGTTCAAGACAACAACACTTGGAAACTTGTTGATTGTCCTCAAAATGTTAAACCCATCAGATGCAAATGGGTTTACTGAATTAAGTACAACCAAAATGGAGAAATCGACAAGTACAAAGCTAGACTTGTGGCTAAGGGTTTTGCGCAACAAGAAGGCATTGATTACGAGGAGACTTTTGCTCCTACAACAAAATGGAACACTATCCGCTTAACACTCGCATTAGCAGCACAAAAAGGTTGGAAAGTGCATCAGATAGATGTAAAGAGTGCTTTCCGCAATGGAGATTTACAGGAAGATGTATATATGACACAACCGCCAGGTTTTGAAATTGAAGGGCACGAACATAAAGTCTGTAAACTAATTAAGGCTTTATATGGGTTAAAACAAGCTCCACAAGCTTGGTATGCCAAAATGGATGAATGCCTTCGGAAAGTTGGTTTTCAACGAAGTGAATTTGATGATACTTTGTATGTATGTCAACAGGGTCAAAATTTGGTAATTCTTGTTATGTATGTAGATGATTTGATCATTACTGGAAACAATAGTGATCATATTGTACAGGTGAAAAAGGAGTTACATGCAGGTTTTAAGATGACAGACTTGGGACTACTTCACTACTATCTTGGAGTTGAAGTATTCCAACATCCACATCATATTTTCATTTCTCAGAGTAAGTATGCAACAAATGTTCTTCAGCGCTTCAGAATGCAGGGTTGCAAGCCTGTTCTTACCCCCATGGAACAAAACTTGGAACTTTCAAAATTTGAAGGGGGGGACGGTGGACAACACTACTTATAGACAGTTGATTGGTAGCACGATTTATCTGACAACGAATCGACCAGATCTATCTTATGCAGTTAGTATTCTTTCACGCTTTATGCAGGAACCACGAGACAACCACTGGAATGCAGCCAAAAGGGTTCTATAATATATCCAAGGAACAAAAGATTTTGGTCTTCTTTACAAAAAGACTAAAAACTTACTTGGCGGATTTTCAGATGCCGACTTTGCTGGCAGTATTGATGATCGAGCATCAACCTCCGGTTATTTAATGAACATGGGGCCAGCTGTAGTATCTTGGAGTTGCAAGAAACAAGCTACAGTGGCCGCTTTAGCTGAAGCAAAATACATATCAGCATGGGAAGCAACATGTGAAATTGTTTGGTTGCGCAGAGTCTTGCAGGATTTGGGCATTCCTCAAGTAGAAGCCACATCATTATTAATCGATAGCTAGTCAGCCATAAAGCTTGCCAAGAATCCAGTTTTTCATTCCAAAACAAAACATGTGGACACCATGTATCATCACATTAGATCGCTCATTGCCAAGGACGTCATCAAGCCAATTTATTGCCCTTCAGAAGACCAGGTCTTTGATATTTTCACAAAACCACTTGGCAGGATCAAAGTTACTAAGTTCAAAGATGAACTTGGTATTTGTTGTAATGTATTGTTGGATCATAGGGGGGGGGGAATGTTAGATGATCCAAAATACAAAATTCATAGTTCACAAAGTTAGGATAGAATATTCATTTATTTAGAATATTTAATTAAATATTGGAGACACTTAGAAATAGAATATTGTTGTAAAAGATATGACATCTAGAATAATGTCGTATCTTAGGCTTCGATTTAGGAGTAGAGTTAGTAGATTGGTTAGAATTGCATTTATTGTAAATGGACACTTGTTAATTTAATAAGTAGTCCATAACTAGAATAGGTGAGGAAATTAAGCTTATATATAGTTCATTCTCCTGATTGCAAGAGTGTTGGAGTGTGTGTGTAAACTCATGCAAAATTATTATGTAATTTCTTTTCTGATTAATAAAATTATGTGTCTAAGGACACTTCTGCCATTAGTACTGCTGCTGACCCTGCCACTGTCAACACTGCATCTGTACTGCAACTCCCTTTGAATTTTTGCATCCGTGCTACTGCTGGCACTGCCACTGCCAACTACTACTGCACTGCAAACTGCTACTGCTACTGCATCCGCAACGGAAAAACATCCCAAATTACTGAACAAGTGTTCAACATAGATGCATCTCGATGCTGAAGATCTGACTGCTACTAGTCCCACGCTATCCCTTTGAAGCCACTGCGTTGTTGTTGCTACTGCACTGTGCCTCCCTGCACTGCTGCAACTCTGCACTACGTTGCTAAGACTTGGCATTCTAGCCACTGCATATGTCGCTCCAACACTCCTCTGCACGATCTGACACTTCGTCCATCCTGCTACTCCTGATCTGGGCTCCTGTCGCATGGTATTGATCCGAGATGTGGATTCCTTATGGATCCTGCCCATCTGTAGCTCTTTCGAACTACAACTCTAAATCAACCAGCCTCCCTCCTGGAGGTATTTTGGTTGTCATGGCGAACTCCTCCTCCTTGATCTTCGCGGGTGCAACCTTCAGATCATGCTTCTCATCTTTGTCCTTCTTCTTGAGAGGACAATGTGTTGCGTAGTGACCCATTTCACCACACCTGAAGCATAGTGATCGTGGATGCAAGGGATGCATTCTCGTCCTCCTCTTTGGGCTTCGACCCACTGTTGTTGCTTTCGTCAAGTTTACACTTGACCAAGTCTCTCCTCAGCTCCTCTTGCTTGAGAGCTGCCCACATGTCATCCCAATTCGGCAAAGTCGCCCTGCCTAGGATACTCTGGACAAAGACTTGCCACTCATCTGAGACTAAATTGAGTGCTAGTCTAACCAACTCGGACCCTTGAGGTGTAGACCCCATAGTTGCTAACTCATCACGGGTCTTCTGAAGCTTCGTGAGGAACGAATCTATGCTCTTCCCCTTCTGCATCTGTGCAAATCTCAGTTTCTTCTCTAAGTACATCTTCTGTAGGTAGGAAGATCCCTGATACAACGCTGGCAACACATCCCACATCTCCTTAGCGGTCCCTCTGCTATCGATGTGACAAACTACATGGTCCTTCACTCTGTCGAGGATCATTCTCTTTGCCTTCGCCATTTCTGCTCTATACTTCTTCAGTGGATCTTGATCTGTAGACACAACCACCACGCTGTCGACATATGTCTTGAGAGCATGCTCATCTAGAAGGAATGACATCCTTGCCTTCCAGATGACATAGTTGGATGCTCCGTCCAATCTATTCTGATCCCTCAAACCACTGGTTGCCATCTCTGCCACGGAAAACTGTTGAACTACTCCTCTCTTCTCTCACTGCTGTTGCTCAGCCAATAAGAGAACATACTTCTTGGTGGGAACATACTGCTGTTGCACTGTTGCTCTTTCCTTTACCTTATTTCTCCATATCGAAAGTATGCCAAAATGCTCCATAAGCGCTCCAAGAAAACTATAAGTGTGCAATGGTATGAGAGAATGCGAGAATAGAGATATATCAAATCTAAAAGTAATAAAAGGTTAACCAATAAAGGTTGTGAAATGATCCTTAGAAACATTTTTATCATTGAGGCCTCTACTTTCTTCATTTTCCTTCATTTTCCCTAGAATTTCCCCCTCATGAAAATTTATGACCTTTCATCTCCCTTTTCTCCTACTTTTTTTTATTTCATAAATAAAATTCCAACTAATGAAGATTTTCCTTTCCCAGTGCTTTTTATAATTCCGTTGCCAATTTCCATAACCATTAATTAATCACAAGTGATCCCCATCACTATATTTTAGCTAAAATTTAGCTTGGAATATTTGTCTTGTGACCTTTTGTTTTTTTTTATTTACATAGAAAATCAACGAGGGCTTTTTACAAACCCCTTCCCCTTGGGGGAACACCATCCTTGGTGTTCAATGACACTTATTTGTAACAAAAAAAAATCATGTTGTACATGGAGCTTTATAACATAGCTTGATGCAACATTTACATCATACCATACTGCTAACGACACAACCAACATATAATGAACATGATAGCACTTATTTGAGCCTTATAATGCAACTCGATGTGGTACTTACATAGATATGCATATGTAAAAATAACAAAAACACAATATGAAAGCATATATCAGAATACATATGCTTAGCCAACCAATACAGAAGGATACATAACCTACATTTTATCAAGCATATCCCATGTAACTTCATCAAGTGTAAAGTGATTCTAGTGCACTTTAACTTTCTCGATTATTTGATTCTGGACCATTAACATATTTCATTGCAAAATCCACTTATGATTCAGCTGGAATTATCCTTTTGAATCCACCTACAATAAAAATGATTCAATCAAATGATCGTCATCTTTCACATATTGCTTCAACAATAACACATGAAAAAATTCATGGAATTTCATTTTTGGAGGCAGTGCCATCTTGGTACATGATCCGATCCTCAAGGAGCTATTCATGGGCTTAATGAACAAGTACACATGTTCCCAAACCTAAAATTTTATAAATACCTTATGTTGATATGCATGGCTCTTATGTGTTTCTTATGTTGCCTTTATATTCTTCTTGATAACCTATTTCCTATTCCATCTCTACCAACATAACTGGTCCAATCAATACCCTATTCACGACATCACTCCAACTTATGAGAGTATTACACCTCCCCCCATAAAGTCTCTCAAATGCACTCATCATAAAATATTCCTGAAACCCATTATTATACGCAAACTCGACCAGTAGAAGATACCGTTCTCACTTCTCCCACTGATGCATAACACACATTGTCAACATGTCATTGAGAATTTTGTTAACCCTCTCTATATTTCCATCTTTCTGTGGATTATAGGTTGTAGTTAAGGCCAAATCTTTCCCCAAACCTATAAAAAACTATTTCCAAAGCTTGGAAGTTAATTTTGCATCTCTGTCTAACACAATCGTTCTAGGAATGTTATACAACCTCACTATCTCCCTGATAAAGACCTGGGCTACCTCACTAGGTGAATTCTTAGACTTCAAAGGAATGAAGTGTGCTACCTTATTCAACCTATTAATCATAACCATAATAGAATCATGTTTTATATATGTCCTTAATAAACCTGTAATGAATTCCATGAAAATTACCTCGCATTTTCACTTTGGAATCATAATGAACTGTAATAAACCACTAGATTTTTATGCTCTGCCTTTACTTACTAATAGTCAAAAGAACCCCCAACATATGAAACCACTTGTTTCTTTACGTTTGGCCAATGATAGAACTTCTTAATTACTGTTAATGTCTTCTCATATCCCAGATGACCTGAGTGACTTAACATGAAATTCCCGCAAGATAAGCTTCTTCAGCTCAATATTTTCTGATACATAGATCCTGTCCCTAAATCTAAACAAACAATTATTCATGAGATGATAATGCACATCTTGTTCACTTATACCCCGCTACTACACATTTTTCTTAAACTGTTGGTATCTATCCTCTTATTTTCCTACCTATAAGATTTGATCTTGTAAATCTGTCCTATAAGAACTCATAGTTGTTATGTGATTTACCTACACTCTTCTACTAATAGAATCTGAAACATTGTTCTATTTACCTTTAATGTACCTGATCTCGAAGTCAAATTCACTGAGTGTGGCTAAAAAACTAGCTTTACTAATGTTCAAACTAGGTTGTTCAAGCAAGTACTTCAACCCACTATTATCTCTCATCAAAATGGACCTCCTGCCAAGAAGATAGTGTCTCCACATATTTAATGCATCAATGATTGTTGCAAACTCAAGATCATGATTCATGTAGTTATTCTCGTGCTCATTCAATTTCCTTTAGTCATAGCATACTAGTTTTCCTTCTTGCATGAAGACTCCACTATGTCCTCTCTTGCAAGCATCTGTACATAACAAAAACTCTTTGTCTATATTTGTAGTCCTCAGAAGATGAGAATTTGTGAAAAACTACTTCAGTTGCTCAAAAATAGCGACACATCCCTCTGTCCTTTCAAAATTATTTCCTTTTCACAACAAAGATGTAATAGCATAGGAAATCCATGAGAAGTTCTCGATTAATCACCTGTAATAGCTGCTAATGCCATGAATGATCTAACCTTATCCACATTCCTAGGAATCACCTACTCCATGATATATATGATCTTTTTTTGGTTCATTGCTATGCCTTCCATGGAAACAGCATGCCCAAAATAATGAACTTTTTTTCTGAAAGAAATTAAACTTACTAAGTTTGGAATACAATTGAATATCTCTCAGCAATATTAAGGCTCATGCCCTATATTCTAAATATATCAATGTCTCATCAATGAATGTTATCAAAAACTTATCCAAATGAGGACACAAGACATGATTCATCAAACACATGAAAGTAGGTGAAGCGTTTTTGAAACCAAAAGAACCTACTACAAACTCATAATTACCATAGCTAGTCTAAAGAGAAGTCTTGTAGATGTCCTCTTCTTTGATGTGTACTTGATGATATCGTCATCTCAAATCACTCTTCAAGAACATTGTTGCTCCTTTCAACTATCAAACAAGTCATTGATTTGCAGCAAAGGGTACTTGTTCGTAATCATCACCTTATTCAACTACATATAATCGATACATAGCCTAAGAGTGCCATCCTTCTTCTTCATAAACAATACTAGTGCACCCAAAGATGGCACACTTGGCCTAATGTATCCATTGTAAAACATTTCCTTAAGCCGAAAATTCAATTCCACTAACTCTGGAGTGATCATCCTATAAGGTGCCTTTGATGTTGGTGTTTCTCTTGACATCAACTCAATATAAAATTCCACTTCTTTGTGAGGTAGTAACTCAAAGATTTCTGTTGGAAGCACATCCTAAAATTGATACAAAAGTAGATACTATTCAATACTTCAACATCCTCTACATCCTTGCCATTATCACTAGAAATCTGAACTGAAAAAAATACACATCCTTTCTTACTACTGCGCTTGGCCTGCATAACTCTAACAATTCTCACTATTGTAGCCTCTTCTTACCCTGCAAGATTCTCTTTTTGTCCATAATCATCCAAGTGCTCAATAAATTTATCATAGAAATCTACATTAGTCATATGAATGTACAAGCAATCCATTCCCATTAGCTCATTATATGATCCCAATAGAAGAAATTTTAGATGTGGTGATGTAGACATACCATTCAACTTAAATGCAAAATAAATTACCCAATGATGAAATATTTTCTTAGTACCTATAGATAATTGCACTAACCAAAGTGGATTTTGCAATGAAATATGTTAATGGTCCAGAATCAAATAATCGAGAAAGTTAAAGTGCACTAGAATCACTTTACACTTGATGAAGTTACATGGGATATGCTTGATAAAATGTAGGTTATGTATCCTTCTGTATTGGTTGGCTAAGCATATGTATTCTGATATATGCTTTCATATTGTGTTTTTGTTATTTTTACATATGCATATCTATGTAAGTACCACATCGAGTTGCATTATAAGGCTCAAATAAGTGCTATCATGTTCATTATATGTTGGTTGTGTCGTTAGCAGTATGGTATGATGTAAATGTTGCATCGAGCTATGTTATAAAGCTCCATGTACAACATGATTTTTTTTTGTTACAAATAAGTGTCATTGAACACCAAGGATGGTGTTCCCCCAAGGGGAAGGGGTTTGTAAAAAGCCCTCGTTGATTTTCTATGTAAATAAAAAAAAACAAAAGGTCACAAGACAAATATTCCAAGCTAAATTTTAGCTAAAATATAGTGATGGGGATCACTTGTGATTAATTAATGGTTATGGAAATTGGCAACGGAATTATAAAAAGCACTGGGAAAGGAAAATCTTCATTAGTTGGAATTTTATTTATGAAATAAAAAAAAGTAGGAGAAAAGGGAGATGAAAGGTCATAAATTTTCATGAGGGGGAAATTCTAGGGAAAATGAAGGAAAATGAAGAAAGTAGAGGCCTCAATGATAAAAATGTTTCTAAGGATCATTTCACAACCTTTATTGGTTAACCTTTTATTACTTTTAGATTTGATATATCTCTATTCTCGCATTCTCTCATACCATTGCACACTTATAGTTTTCTTGGAGCACTTATGGAGCATTTTGGCATACTTTCGATATGGAGAAATAAGGTAAAGGAAAGAGCAACAGTGCAACAGCAGTATGTTCTCACCAAGATTGTTGCCAAAATTGTGTTGATGCACCCTGTGACTAATTCATTTAAGAAGGGACATGACAGTCCTCCCCTCCTGAATGTTGCTTGCCCTCAAGGAACCTCAAAGCCGGGTGCTCTAGAATGTGCTCACCCTCCCAGGTGGCATCCTCATCCGGTAAGTTCTTCCAGCATACCAAGAACTTCCTGATGGTTCTGATCCTCAGTTTTCTCTCCCTGCTCTCCAATATGGCCTCTGGTTCCAATACCAAATGGCCCTCATCATCTAATGGGGGTAGATCAGCTACTGCGGTCACTTGTTGTCCTAGCACCTTCTTCAGGCATGAGACATGAAACACGTTGTGGAACCTGCTCCCTGGAGGTAGTGCTAGCTCATAGGCCACCTCCCCAACCTGCTTGATCACCTGGTAGGGCCCATAGAAGCATGGTTGTAGCTTCTCGGCCCCTTTCTGTTTCAGCGTGCACTGTTGGTAAGGCTGCAACCGGAGGTACACTAGGTCCCCCACCACAAAGTGCCTCTCTATATTGTGTTGATCTGTATACAATTTTTGTTGATTCTGGGCTGTCAACCTGTCACTAGATTATCCTTGAGAGCTTTGAGGATATCTTTTCTCTCTTGGACCCAATCTTTGGCCTTTGGGGCCCGGCTGTCTTCAAAAATAATATCAGCAAAAGTTAGAGCATCATAACCATGAAGGGCACGGAAAGGAGTCATACTGATAGACATGTGGTGCGTGGTGTTGTAGCAGAACTCGCCCAGGTGTAACCACCAAATCTACGTCCTCTGCTGACCTGTCACATAGTTCCTCAGGTACCCCTCTAACCACTAGTTGACCCTCTTTGTCTGGCCGTCCGTCTGAGGGTGGTAACTGGTGCTAGGAGTAAGCTCCGCCCCAACCAACCTGAAGAGTTCCTGCCAAAAACCACCCATAAATCTGTTGTCTCTGTCACTAATAATGTTCTTGGGGAGTCCATGCAATCAGAAAACCTCTCGGAAGAACAACTCAGCAACTTGGGCAGCCGTGAACCTAGTGGGGATGGCAAAGAAATGGGCAAATTTGGTTAGCCTGTCGACCACCACATATATGCAATCTTTCCCCTGTACTGTGGGGAGCCCAGTAATGAAATCCATCGAGATACTTTCCCATTTCCCCTTTGGAATGGGAAATGGCTGTAACAACCCTGCAGGGTGAGTCAGTGCCCCCTTGTTCCGTTGGCAAGCTTCACACTCCCTTACGTGCTACAACACGTCCTCCTTGAGGCCTTTCCACGTTAATCTCTCCCAAACAACTGTAAGTCTTTCAGAACCTCTGGTGTCCGGACAATGGTGAATCGTGAGCTGCCTGGAGTACCCTCTCCCTCAACTGCAAGTTGGGTAATAAGTAAATGCGCCCCTTATAATAGATGACCTCATCCATCACACGTTAACGCTCATCTGCATATGTCCCCACTAGCACCTCGCGGGCCTTCCTGTCCTTGGAGTACTCAACCAACAGCTAAGTCTTCCAATCCTAGTAGATGCTCATAAGAGATAACCCAACCGGTCTCCTGGATAGAGCATCAGCCACCACGTTGTGCTTGCCCCGCACATACTCAATATCAAAGTCATAGACCTGCACCTCGCTGACCCATCTCTGATGCCTGTCATTGAGGCGCTGCTGCCCCATGAAATGTCGAAGACTGTTGTGATCAATGTTTACTCGGAATCGGTTGCCCACCAAGTACTAGCGGAACTTGGCCAATGCATGCATGAAGGCCAGCATCTCCTTGTCATATATGGAATATGACAGCTCGTGTGGTAGGAGCTTCCGACTCTCGAAAGCTATGGGGTGCCCCTCCTATGACAAAACGGCTCCAACTCCCACCCCTGATGCATCACACTCCACCTTGAATGGCAGGGAAAAAGCCGAGAGTGCCAAGACAAGGCAACTACTCATCACCTCCTTGAGGCGATCGAAAGCAGCCTGTGCTCCCTCAGTGCATGCAAACACCCCTTTCTTGGTCGAGTCAGTCAAAGGTGTTGCCGGCCGCGAGAACCCTTTGACAAACTTCCTGTAGTAAGTGCAAATGCCCAAGAGGCCTCTCAGTGTAGTCATGTCTCGGGGTATTGGCCAATCCCGGATGGCCCTAATCTTTTTCTGATGAACCTTCACCCCGTCTGCTCCAATGATATGCCCAAGATAAAGCATCTTTGTCAACCCAAACTCGCATTTGAGAGCTTGGCATAGAACTGCTGCTCATCCAGAATGCACAGTACCTCCTCCAAGTGTTAGAGGTGCTCCTCCGGAATGCGTAGTACCTCCTCCAAGTGTTGGAGGTGCTCCTCCCATGTCCAATGATAGATCAGAATGTCGTCAAAGAACACTAGCACGAACCTCCTTAGCTGCCCCCAAAAGATGTGGTTCATGCAAGACTGAAATGTGGCGGGAGTGTTGGTTAGCCCAAACGGCATGACCAGAAACTCAAAGCGCCCATAGTGGCACCAGAACGCAGATCGATCTTAAATAAGTACTTGGCTCCTTTAAGCTCATCCATCAGTGCATCAATGCGAGGAATGGGGTACCAGTTCTTGAGGGTTTTCCTGTTAAGGGCTCTATAGTCTATGCACATCTTGAAGGTCCCATCTTCCTTCTTCACCAGCACTACGGAAGAAGCAAAAGGACTAGAACTAGGCCTGATGTGACCTAAAGCAAAGCAACTCCTGAATAGCTTTCGCGATCTCGTCCTTATAGGCTTTGGGGTGCCTATAAGGAGTAGTGATGACTGCCTGTATGCCCATCTCTAGCTTAATGGTGTGCTCAAACCGTCTATCTAGCGGCTGCCCAGGTGGAATGTCCCCGAACACTGTTGCGTACCTATCTAGAAGAGCCTGTATGTTTGCCGGTGGTGACTGTGCCTGTCCCCCAGCCTCTGAGATCCTCAACTCCACTGCCCATGCAATGTCCCCATGTCGAAGATATGCTTCCATCCTGTGGGCCGAAATTGTCTGAGGCGGATAAGACTGCATGCCTCTCAAAACCACTAGTTTGCTGTCTGGCCCCATGAACTCCATCTCAGGTTTCCTCCAATCAGTCATAACTCTCCCATGGGAATACAACCACTGGACACCCATCATCACATTGGTGTCTGGCACATCGACCACAAAGAAGTGGTCCGTCATCGAGTAGTTTCCCATAACTACTGTCAATGAGGGCATGTATCGGGTACACTGGATGGTACGGTCACCCAGCACTAGGACGGAGAATCCCTCAAACTCTGCCGCGGTGAGGCCCCTCCTCTGGACCAACTGTGCATCTATGAAGTTGTAGGTAGCCCCATCGTCCACTAGTACTGACACCCTCTCTCCTTGTACCGTACCTCTGATCCGCAGTGTCAAAAACTTAGGAATCCTGCATAGAGAAGCAAGGACTCCCCCTGATGAGGCAAGAGATGCCCCTCCCTATGGAGGTGGTGGTGGTGGTGGCCCTCTGTCCCTTGAACTCTCTCCATCTGTCCCACCGCAATCCTGCTCTGCCTCGTCCTCTTGGTCACTGTAAAAAAAGATCTCAATGTAGTGCGCTTTACCCGCCGTGCACCTATGGCTTGGTGCCCAGGGCTCCCTGCATGTGAAGCACAACTTCCTCCTCTTAAGGTATTTCCGTGTCTCCTCATCTAGCTGCCCCCTCCACTGTGTGGTCCTCAGTGGCGGGGGTCTAGTCTCATGCCCTTTCTGTGGGAGAGGGGTCCGTCCAGGAAATGGCGCTCTAGTCTCGGGGATGGCCCCCTACAAATCTCTGGCGCACACTGCCTCCTGTAGCGTAGAGGGTCTGCGTGACTTCACCAATCCACGCAAAGGTTCAAGCAAACCCTCAATGAAGGTGTATACCCTCTTGGACTCGGACAGATTCGGGACCATCACTGACACACGCAAAAAATCAGAAAAATACTGCTCTGGGTTGCTTGTCTGGCACAATTGTGTCAGCTCCTTGAAGGATGCCTCCGGATCCCTTTGATCAAATCGCTCCACCACCCTCCCGGTGAAGTCCTCATATGAAACTATCTGGGCATGCCCCAAAGTGGTTAGGCCGTGAAACCACCAGTCATGGGCTTCCTCCTCCAAGTGCAGCGCTGCCATCTTAATGGCCACCTGTTCCGTCATCTGGTTGAGCTGAAAGTACGTGTCCATCTTTTCAACCCAAGCCCTAGCTATGCACTTGGCAGTGCCATCAAATGTAGGGAAGCACATCCTCCCTATGGTTCTCTACAGCTCATAATTTTGGGTCCCTTGTCCTCTGTACCCCTTGTTCCTCTCGCTTTGCTTGAGCTTGCAGTAATCTTTGAAGGAGAGGGCTTCTTTGAAATCTTCGTCGCCTGCCACTCTTTGAAGTAATCCCCCATCTGGGGAGTTTCTTCCTCCCATGCTGGTTCGATCTGTGCCATCGACACGAAGGAGGGTAGTGTGGCCCTAGTGGACACACTCACTGAAGGGCGTTGCACTGCTGGTGAGGGATGGTTGAAGGGTTGAGAAGCCTCGAAGGTCTCTCCACACAGAAACCCTCTAGGTGTGGCTTTGTCTCGACTCTGTGATTTGATCTCCTCCAGCATGTCTTTTTGCCCTTTGGCCAAGTCACTCAGAGCCCTCAAGAGGCTATCGAAAGCCATCTCCTCCCTTGGCTCTGTCATTTCCTCATTTCCGACCACTGTTTTCCCTCTTTCCTCTGTGTCTGGTGTAATTTCCAGCTCCCTTTCTCCGCTCGTGTATCTCTGCCTCTGGCAAGTGATGTTCTTCCGGTCTTCTCCTCTCATAGGAAGCCAACCCCACAACTGAGCCAAGAATTAGGCTTTGATACCTCTGTAATATTCCTAAGTAGGAATATTAGTGATATTTAAACAAATAAACATTGTAACAACATAAAATTAAAAACAGGCATTACACAACCATGGAAACACTGTAAATCTGGAACCGCTGAGCCATATATTTTAAAGTCTGAGAGCAATGGGTACAATATAAATGTAGTGGTACACTTGGGCTTGTCTCAAGGACAAGCGTGACTAAACACAGGTGAAGGAATAGTTGAGATGATGGTCGTTCAGTTGTTGCACCACTTGCACTGTTGTCCCAGCAAAACTACTGATTTGCTAACTTCATCCCGCTGGAATGTTCCCTAAAACTGCACAGAAAATTATATCCTTTCAGCCTTAGACTCCTTGGAGAAAACCCAAAAAAACCTAGAAGGGAATTTCTTTGGTTTTGACTTTGGATTTTTGATCTCCTTGGAGCCTCTCCTCAGCTGCTACAGCCAAATTCGACATGTTGGAAATAGCCTGCCAATCCCTCTGAAAATACCCCTAGAACGTTGGGTCCACTGGTACTGACTAACTCCTTGCTTCCTGGATGACCCTTGGTCCAGATGACTGCTCTCCCAACACCATGAGTTTGCTGCTACAGTGGCCTCTGCGCTGATTGCGACACTGGTCTAGTTGGCTGCTACTCCAGCAGAGTTTCCCTTTCTACGCTGCCTCCTCAACTCTCGGCTTTCCCAGCAAGCTGTGAATCCCTTTGCTGGTCTATTCTCGGCTCTCCCAGCAAGCCGTGAATCCCGCTTCGCTGATTTCTAACCCCTTCTGCTTGTTCTCTGGCTGCCCAGGAATACGCAGTTCCTGCACTGATGACTAAAGTGTGTCGTTGTACTGGACTCCCTGGAAACTCTTGTGTAACAACCTCCTTATGGCGGGCACGGATGGTCCCCCGAAGAAGAGGTTGAATCTTCCTTGCGGAAGACTCGTGGCTAAACAACCGGTAGACTCACTGAACAACAGAGTGTACAAAATGAGTTTGTTTGTCAAAATAGTTAGAATGCTGGAAAATGAGAGCTCCATCCCCTTTTATCACCTTGGGATCCCTTAGCCTCTTGTGGGCCCCTCTTTCCAGTAACTTGAATTCCCTCCAACGTCCTCCTTGGCCAAATTCGAATTATGCATGGGTGGCCCCCACATTCCACTAGCTACCAAAAATAATTCGAACTGCCTATAGTTCCTAAGTTTCCGCATGTGGAGTCTTCCTCTTAAACCAAAATTGCTGCCAAAATTGTGTTGTTGCACCCTGTGACTAATTCATTTGAGAAGGGACATGACAGAGCTGCCCGTAATTCTTCCCAATCTGGAAGATTTGCCTTGCTGAGTATGCTCTAGGCAAATGTCTCCCACTCCTCGGAAATTGCATTAAGTGCGGTCCTTACCGTCATCTCTTCATTCGGTGTGGCTCCTATGGAAGTCAGTTGGTCCCAGATCTCCTTCAATCGATCGAGGAAGTGATCTATCTGCTCCCCCTTTTGCATCTGGTATGACCTCAATTGATTCTCAAGTAACATCTTCCTCTGCACGGAAGTATGCTGGTACAACATCTTCAAGGTGTCCCACATTTCCTTTGTCGTCTCCTTCTTGGCAATATGTTGGACCACATGATCCTTGATCCCATCAAGGATAATGCATTTTTCCTTGACCATTGCCTCCTCGTACTTCTCATTAGCTGTCAGGTCAACTGGGATAGCCATTGTTCTCAAGACGAAGCCCTTGATGCGATGTCTATCTAGAATGGACAGGATCCTGGCTTTCTAGACCACAAAGTTGGACGCCCCGTCTAGGCTATCCTGATCCGTCAACCCATTCATGGCCATCTCTCTGCTCTTCTGTCGACTCCTCTGAGTCTCTCTACTTCCCTCTCGAAGTTCTCCTTTTGACTCCTATTGAGTTTCTCTACTTCCCGCTTGGAAGTTCTCTACTGGACTCCTTCTGAGTCCCGATTTCCCTTCCAGAAATCCTCTTGCCAATCGTCAAGTTGCACCTCTCCGATCTTCTGCGCACTTGTAACACCGATACGGATTCCTTGGCTAGAAATCCGCGTTGGTAGAAACTCCCTCTACCTTGGTTTTTCCTTGTTAGGTACTGTTCTGACCATGGTACCCCACCAGCGTCACTCCGGCAAACTTCCCACAGCTACCCATGCCCCAATAATTGAAGGATTGAGCCTCTAGGCTTTGTGCAATCTCGACACTGGCAAAACAACCCGCTCAGCCAACTGCGTCAACCCTCCTAGTCTTTGCGTGGCTCTGCATGAGCCAATGCGGGAAAACCAATGCAACTATTATGAGGGTTTATTATTATGCAGTATTTCCTAGAGTACAACTGGGTGCCAAACTGGCTCACCCGACTGAGAAAAATAACTGGCAGCAATACCTCTCTATTCAGAGATAGGTATTCAGAAAACCTATCCCATGAAACCCTCTCCAACGACTCTGAAGCTCTGCGCTGGCCCTTCTGGCCTCTGTGTCAGCCCTCTGAGGCACTGTGCAGCCTCTGGGACCCTTTGTGTCACTCTCGCTGCCCTTTGCGTGGATGACACAGTCCCTCTGGCCTCAACGCTGTCTCTGCTAGGCTCAGTGTGGCCTGCTCTGGCTGTTGCTTCTCGTTCTCTGCCTCTGCGCTGGTCTTTCGGCACTGTCTCTGCCTCTTTGTCCTGTACTCACTGCCCTTGCTACTGATCACTGATTCGACTTTGCTTAGCAACCTCGCTTTAGCAAATCGAATGACTGATCACTCTGGTGTATCTTCTAACTAACCATAAAGCCTCCTCTTAAACTTTTCTCGTTGGTCCTTCAACGGCCGAGATTACATGTCTAATCAATGACTAAGATTAGATTTGGCTTGATCCATGACTTTTGGAACCTTCTAACCCAGTTTTATATTAATACCCATTAATATTTTATTTTCCCTAAGTTTAGACTTAGGAAATCCATTAAAAATATTAATTATTTTAATATCTCCCAAACCAGTGAGAATCTGCCCAAACCATTTTTGGGTCTTGGAGATCTCATGTGGTTTAACCTCTCCACAAATTTTCAAGGCTAGAGCACATCCGATGCTACCCCAAATCAACACTGCCCAGTGCGCCCTCTTGGGTTCCACCATGAACTGACTGAGTGTGTTCACATCGTAACAAATGTCTGGTCTAGTATTGACCAGATACATCTGGGACCCTATAAGCTGCCTGTACAAGGTGGGATCAACATCTCTATCTTCTAATGCATCAATCTTCTTCCAATTGGTGATCATTGGAGTAGCCATAGGTCTACAATCCTGCATCCTGAATCTCTTCAAGATCTTTGTAGCATATCTCCCTTGTCCAAGGAGGATCTCACCCTTCTGCTGCCAAACTTCCAACCTCAGGAAATAACGCATCTATCCCAAATCCTCGAATTCTGTGGCTAGGTTCTTCTTGCAGTCTTTGATGAGCCTGCATGATCCTATCAGGAAAAGATCATCCACATATAACACCATGATTAGAGGCTCATTCTCTACTACAAGATAGTAGAGATTAGGATCTGCATCACTCTTGTTTAAGCCCATACAAGGCTTTCTTTAATCTGCATACATGAGATTTCTTCTCATGTGTCTCAAAACCCTCTTGCTGTTTAATGTATGCTTCTTCTTTTATCACCCCGTTCAAGAAAACCGTCTTGACATCCATCTGGTGAATCTCCCACCCGATCTGTGCTGCAAGGGATATCACGGTTCTAATAGAAGTATTCTTGGCTACTGGGGCGAAGGTTTCTTCATAGTCTATCCCTTCCTTTTGAGCAAACCCCTTAGCCACAGACTTGGCTTTGTATTTCTCCACACTGCCGTCTGCAGTATATTTGACTTTGTAGATCCATCTCGAACCTATCACTGACCTGTCTTGAGGCCTAGGTACCACTTCCCAGACATCATTGACCATTATAGAACTGTATTCCTCCACCATAACATCTACCCATACTTGATACTGAACGACCTCTTGAAAACTAGAGGGTTCCCCAACATGAGCTACTAGGGCCTGGTATCTATTTGGTTGTCTTCGCTCCCTTTTATCATTCCTGGGTGCACCAATGAAGTCCTCTGCGTACCGTAGAATTTGTCGATGTTCCTGGCTCATTCTTCCACTGGAGTGGGTACATCTATTAGCTCTTCCTCTTCCTGAGATTCCTCCTATTCTGAAGCTTTGCCTTTAGAAGAATTGCTGGTACTAGTTTCTGCTGGTCAAAGTGGTTGGACCAACGGATCATCTTTTGACTGCTCCTCGGAAGGCAATTATGGGGATTTCCTGAAAGCTCTTTCCTCCATGAACTTTACATCCTGTCGAACTACTACCTTGCTACTCCCTGGAAGATAAACTCTATATGCCTTAGCATTGTCGCTATATCCCACAAGATATCCTTCTCAGCAGTTTGATCTAATTTCTTTCTCTTTTCTTCGAGTATATGACAATACGCCAAACTCCCAAATATCCTAAAATCACTGATTTCAGGGGTCTTTCTGGTGAAGATCCTTTTCAGAGTGATTTTGCCCAATGCCCTGTGTGGAGTCTTGTTCTGGACATAAACTGTCGCACTGCATGCTTCTACCGACAGGAATTTGGGCATATCCTGATCATACAACATTGCCCTAGCTGCTTTCACAATAGTCCTTTTTTTCCTTTCTGTTACTCCATTCTGCTCTGGATTGTAGGGAGTTGTCGACTCTCTTCTAATGCCTTCCCTAGCGCAAAAATTGGTGAAGTCCTTGTCAACATTCTCTCCACCATTGTCTGAGCGCAACACTTTTATCTTCTTTCCCGTTAGATTCTCTACTAGAGCCTTGAACTCTTTGAATCAACCAAAAACCTCATCCTTGGTTTTCAGAATGTAGATCCAAGTCTTCTTGGAATGGTCATCGATGAAGGTGACAAAGTATTCGGCACCACTAAGACCTTTTGTGGACATATGTCTGCAGATGTCTGAGTGTATCAATCCTAGAACACTCTAAGCTCTATTATTACTTTTGGAAAATGCTGCTTTGGCATACTTGCGTAGAGCGCACCCTCTGCATACATCATCTTGTTCGGTACTTAATTCTGGAACTCTTGATACTGTTTTTTCTGAGAATTCTTAGAGCCCCATGGTGCAAGTGTCCCATTCTCTTGTGCCATAGTTCATTCAAATCTTTATCTCCATCACTGCTTACCAGTGCTGCTGGAGAATCTAGCTATAATCTATACAGCGAGTTACTTCTGATTCCAATTTGGGCCTTCCTTTTCCAACTCTGGTGTTTGACATTTACTCTCTCCTTAATGAAAAAACATCATAGCCCTTGTTTTGAAGTTGAGATACAGAGAGTAAGTTCATCCCCAATCCTGGCACATGCAACACATTGGTTGCTCGAAGCCGCTCTCTTGCTTCGGTTTGAAAGACTACAATACCTCTTACTACGGGGGTACACTTTGCCTTATTTCGCATGGTGATCTGAAAATTCATCCTTTCTTTCTGATAATTTGAAAAACATTCTCGAATTCCTGTCATATGCCAGGAAGCTCCACTATTTATATACCAAACCTCAGAGGAGGTAGAGCTTGCTAGGCAAGCGACTTCTTCCAGTTTAGAAGCTAACATAGAATAATCGTGATCCATGTCCCTCGTGCTTTCGTTTGTAAATCTGCGTGAGTCCCTTTGAGTTGATGCCTCTGCATCATGCTCCTAACCCATAGCCAATTCTTCTCTCCTGTTGCCGGATCTCTGCTCTGATACCATGGTGAAAATTTCTAACCCAAAATTCTATTGCAACAACTGATTTATTTCACCTACTTATTCTTCACAATAAGTTATTTACGAAATCCCTTCAGCAAACATTAAAATAAATTCTATTGCAGTTATCACATAATTACATAGAGAAAATAACAATGATATACATGCACAAGAACCAATCACATCAACACAGTTGTTTTTGGACAATTTTCCTTGGAAAAACCCAATGTGGGAAAACCAGTGCAAAAGATGAGGGTTTTATTAATCTTCAACGACAATTGCTTTACAAGGAATGGTTTTACAGAGAAACTGAAAGAAAACACCTGAGACTTTCCCCTAGAAACTTTCTGACACCCTGGAGACCCTTCTCCCACTTCTGCATCACTCTGCATGGTTCTGTGTCCCTCTGCGTCAGCCTGCGTGAGGGCTGCGTCTCCCTCTGCGTTGTCTCTCAATGCCCCTGCGTCACCTCTTCCTCAATCACTGACTACTACTGATGCCCTCCTCTTTCTCCACCCTGCAACTCTCCCTCTGAAATCGATCTCCTCTTTGAGAATTGATTTTCCTTGGGATACTGAGTATCTGCTGGTGTGTTTCCAAACGATCCTCAAGTCTTTTCTTATACTTTTCTTGTTGATGAATCAATGGCAGAGATTAAGTCTCTAATCAACGGCTAAGATTAAAATAGACTTGATCCTCGTCTCTTAGAAACTTCTCACCCTTATCTTTATTAATACCCATTAATATTTTTATTTTCCTACGTTTAGGCTTAGGAACCCATTAAAAATATGAATTATTTTAATAACTCCTCATCTGGGTGGAATTTTTCCAAACGATTTCTGGGTCTTGGAGATCTCATGTGCCTTAGCCTCTCCACCAAATTTCAAGGCTAGAGCTCGATGCTACCCAAAATCAACACGAATTCCCTCTGCAAATTTTAGACTCCCTCTTGGCTTCTGCGCTGCCTCTGCGTGGCTTTGCGTCAGCCCCTCTAGCTCAGCGTTGCCACTGTTGGATCTCCCTCTGCCTTCTCTGCTGAGTATCCTCCGACCAGGAAATATTTTCCTTTGAATACTATCCCTGCCCCTCACTGCAAAAGCTCACTCTGAATTTCTCTTTCGATAGTTGCTCTGCTTCAGAAATTCGATCCTCTGAACTCTTTGTGTGTCTTCCAAATGACCCTCAAGGTTCCTTAAATAATCTTCTCGTTGACAGTCAATGATCTAGATTAGAAGCTAATCAATGACTAAGATCATTTTTGCTTGATCCTCGTCTTCTTCTAAAAGTTACACCCATAGTTAGATTAATACCCACTAATTATTTTATTTTCTGAAGTTTAGACTTAGGGTCCCATAGGAATAATAAATCATTTTAATAAAATTGTTTCTGGGTGGAATTTTCCAAAACGCTTTTTGGGTTCTTTGGAATACTTGTGCCCAAGCCTCCCTACAAAATTTGAGACTTAGAGCACATCTGATGCTACCAAAAATCAACAGGCACTTTATAATGACATGCCTTTCTGTAGTGGGCTTTGGCATGTGCTAGTGTCTCCAGGCTCCATAGGGGGTTAGCAAAGTACCTTATTAGGTGGTTTCAACCCTTAAAGGGGATAATATGTTTAGGGTACATCCCTCTAATGGGGGTGGCAACTGACAAATAAGTGGAATGGAATAGGGAGTGAGAGGAGCAATCCTGGGCCACATAGTGGGGCATAGGGGTAGCTATATAAGGGGAAGCCCACACTTGGGAATGTAATGTATAGGAGGGAGCAATCGTGGTTCATGAGGTGCCTCGACCTTGATTTTTCCACCCTTCTTCATGTACCTTTTTCCTTTTATGAATTTTCTTTAATGAATTGCTTGGGGCTCAAAGGACAAGATCATGATGTGTAAGATATAGTAGTGATTACCCCCTTTTAGGTAGGACGGTTCATTGCCTTCCAGGAGTTGGGACAAGCATGGGTTCCTGAATGATAGAGGAGGCTCATCTAGGGCTTATGGAGCCAGGGTGATGGCCATGGATTGGGGTAGAACTCATGCAATGGATTTTACCCACGTGCTAATTATTTTGTCCCAGCCATCTTTTGCATTTTGTGGTACAATTACCTATTAAATGTGGCCAATTATGCTTTTCACCTTTTCTTTTAATTGCTTCAACCTCTGGGGCATCATCCTAGGCTTGACCCAAGGAGAGGGTAAGGAGATAAGGAGGCTAGCCCTATGTGGACCGAGGATGGGAGAAAAGATGAATGGGGGTATAGTGAGTGGAAAGGGAGTAATATGTGTGGGTAATGGAGCGAGACCATGCACCCAAAGTCGGGGTTTCCCAAGTAGTACTACCCTAGAACCAAATGGTCAATAAAGGAGATCCCATGGGACTAAGACCCAAGGGTAACAACCAAAAGAGATCAAGGGGACATGAGCACAAACTAAGCCCACTCTTTCTGCCAAATCCCCCCATCAATTCATACCTAAAAGTATCCATGATAAATAAACCCAATACTCAATTACCAAATGACAAGACATACCTTTAGATTCGAGAGGCTCACCTTCAAACATACGATCAATACAGGTGGGTGAGGGACCACATGGATGGTTCAAGTGGCAGAGAAATGGCACAATGAGCTAGTAGGAGGCATCAAGGGGCTGCTGGCTGCCGGCTGAGGCTCAGCATGGACAAAAATTTCTCCATGGGATATCACCCGCAAAGTGGTGGGTAACAGGCCTAAAGTGATTATTTGATTGTAGTTTTGCAATTTTGTGGACTAATCTTAGTTTTGCAGGATTCTCATCCATTGGAGAAGGGTTTTAAGGGGCTCAAAATCATTTATTTCATCGTCCAAGCCCTTGGAGGCCTAGCTGTCAGCCTCGAGGCCACTTTTGGACCTAGCCATAAGGGTTTCTAGGGCTTATAGCCCTAGACGCAACCCTATAGAGCCTCTAAACCCTAGCCGTTTTTTAAACATGGCATTTAGAAATATTTTTGAGGCTAATCCTTGTGTTCACAGGAATATTACTTGTTGAAGGTCTCACATCATTTTTCAAGTCATTTGGCTTAGCCGCTAGCCTAAGAGGCTCATTTTGCCTTAGCCATGGGGTTTTTGGTGACCTTCTTCCTTGTTTACAAGCTAACAATTTGTGGTTTCAGGTATTCAAAGGCTAAATCATTGTCAAGATTCTTCATTTGGTGCCTCAAGCTTATCTCAATTTAACAAGCTTGGTAGTGGAGCAAGGCCTCTAGGGCTTGAGGGTTTGATCTCTCTAGCCCTCTCTCTTTTGATGACTGTCCTAAATGATCAAATTTGAAGCTAATATAATAGTGGCATAATCAAGTGCTAATCACCCTAAAGAGGCTTAAACACATCTCTAAATAAGCTTAATAACTCTAAGAAGTGAAACTCATCACTTAAGGGCTTAATTTCTATTGTGTTTTGTGAAGCCCTAAGTTTGAAAATTAACAATATTTAACGAAATTTATGCTTAGATTGCAGATAGTAAATTTTAAAGTAGAATTTATCAATTCATTTTCGAGTACTTATCTGAAGTTTTCGTTTGAAGGCGTCTTTGATCTGATGTTGTTGCCGCTCTTATTACCAAAACGACCCTTTTCCTCTCAGCTCATCTGGGATCAACCTATCCGGTTCCCAGATCCAAAAAACTTCAAAACATAGGTCTTCTAGCCTCCGTGCCCAAAGCTCCAAGAACAATTAAGACTCAATTTTCCTCTCTGTCTGTGGCTTCCTCAGAATTTCCTCTGTTTGTGAAATACTCCAAAAATGTTGGGTGTGGAGCCTGATTATTTTCTTTGTTTAGAGGTATCGCCGCATTGGACCCCAGTTCGTAATAGATGTAAAATTGCCTTGTAAAATGTTGTAATTTCGTAGTCACTCTAGGTCTTTCATTAAGCAAAGATCTGATGGTAGAAGTTATGTTTAATTTAGGGTTTTTTCCCTAGAAGGCAACCCCTCGCTATATATGAGGGAATTGTATTGCGGCTATGTGTATCTGTATTCTGAGCGAGAAAGAGAGAGTAGACTGTGTGAGAGAGAAGAGGGAATTACAACGTATCTACTATAGGTTGTATATCTTCATTTTGCTAGATAATATAAAAGGAAGGACTGACTGTTTCTCCGTGGACGTAGCCCAAATTGGGTGAACCACATATATTTGTGTCTCTCTTGTTTTATGCGTTTTCTGTGTTTATATTTCTGCAATTTAATTTGTGTTCCATTGCTCTGTAATATATAATTTTCTAACAACTGGTATCAGAGTTGAAGGTCTATTTGGCTGATAAACTCGTAGGAGAGAAGGGTTCCTCGTTCGAGTGGGAGCAATGGCGAAAGATGGTAGGTTTATGGTCGAAAAATTTAACGGCCAAAACTACCAGTTGTGGAAGATGCAGATGGAATATTATCTGTATCAGAAAGATCTGTACCTACCATTGAGCGGAAAGACAAAGACGCTGATGAGAATGACAGGCAATGGGATATTTTCGACAGAAAGGCACTTGGAACAATACGGATATGCCTATCTACGTCGATAGCCTTTAATATTTCAAAGGAAACGACAACAAAGGGTTTAATGTCAGCATTGGCCAAACTATATGAAAAACCCTCGGCTTTAAATAAGGTATTTGTTATGAAGCATATTTAATATGAAGATGTCAAAAGGTGGATCTGTTGCTGATCATTTAAATGAATTTAATATAGTTGCCAGTCAGTTAAGTTCTGTAGGGGTAACTTTTAATGATGAAGTTAGGGCTCTGTTATTTCTGTGCTCATTGCCAGAAAGTTGGAATGGTTTAGTTATGGCCATTAGTAATTTTGTCTCTGGATCTAGTACTTTAAAGTTAGATGATGTTGTCAGTGCAATCTTTAGCGAGGAAATGCGACGGAAAAGCTCCGGTGAGACATCAGGTAATGCTTTGACTGTAGAGACTAGGGGAAGAAAAATGGAAAGAGGAAAGAGCCCAGGATATTGCAGTAAGGTAAGAAAAGGCAGATCCAAGTCCAGATCAAGGATAGTGTGCTGGAAATGTGGGAAGAAAGGACACCTGAAGAAAGACTACAAGTCTCGGAAGGGAAAAGAAAGAGACACGTAACAAGAAAACAATCATGAAGTGAATGTGACAGGTGATGTGTTGCAAGATGCTTTGATTTTTTCATTAGAAAATATTATTGATGCTTGGGTGGTAGATTCAGGGGCCTCATTCCATGGCACACCTGATAGGAAACATTTTCATGATTATGTTCAAGGAGATTTTGGACAGGTTCGATTGGGTGATGATAAACCTTGTAAAATCATTGCAATGGGTATAGTTTTCATCAAGCAGCAGAATGGAAATCAATGGTTGTTGAAGGAGGTAAGGCATGTTCCAGATTTGAAGAAAAATCTAATTTCAAGAGGGCAGTTGGGAGGTGAAGGTTGTGTGACTACTTTTACAGAGAAAACTTGGAAGGTCACTAAAGGAGCCTTAGTAATAGCAAAAGGAGAAAATGTTGGTACATTGTATTTATGCAATGGTATTTCTAATTCTGTTAATGCTTTAACCTCTACAGGAGAAGATACGACATTGTGGCATCATAGGGTTGGGCACATGAGTGAGAAGGAGATGCAGATTCTTCACTCAAGAAATTTGTTGGTAGGTTTGAAGCATGTTGATTTAAAATTCTATGAGAATTGTGTTTATGGAAAACAGAAGAGAGTCAGATTCCTTAGAGTTGGAAAAGAAAAAAAAGAGCGAAAAAATAGAGCTTGTGCATACAGATGTATGGGGACCTGCTCAGGTATCATCTCCCGGTAGCTCTCGTTATTATGTTACTTTTATTGATGATGCAACCAGAAAAACCTGGATTTATTGTATTCGAAATAAATCTGATGTATTTGATACTTTTAAGAAATGGAAAGATTTGGTTGAAATGAGACAGGAAAAATATTGAAGTGTCTTAGGTCAGACAATGGAGGTGAATATTGCAACAAAGAGTTTGATAGGCATTGTTCAGAGAATGGAATTTGCATAGATAAGATAGTTCTAGGAACACCACAAGAAAATGGTGTCAGAAAGGATGAACATGACAATCATGGAGTGTGCAAGGTGCATGAGATTGCATGCAGGATTGCTTTTACAATTTTGAGCAGATGCTGTAGATACTACTGTTTATTTAATAAATAGAAGGCCTTCAAGTTCCTTGGATAGTGGTATTCCATAGGAAGCATGGACAGGTAAAAAAGGTAAACTACTAATTTTTAAAGACTTTTGATTGTGAAGCATTTGTTCACATTAATAAAGAAAATAGAACAGAGCTTGAGGAAAAATCAAAGAAATATACCTTTATTGGATATGGTGTTAATGATTTTGGTTGTCGCTTTTATGATTATGAAAAACACAAAATCATTAGGAGCAGAGATGTTATATTCAATGAAAAGGTTTTGTATAAGGATCAGATGCAAGAAAAGAAACAAGAAAAAGAAAACAGAGAATATACAGTGCTTGATGAGATCATAGAAAAAGTGAAGGTGCCTGAAAATCATAATTCAACAACCAAAACAACAACAACAACCACAACAGCAACAAGCACTTCAAACGCCTGAAAGTGGTGTTAGAAGATCTACCAGGATAAGTAGACCCTCTAAACGATATTCTCCTTCATTATATTATGTATTGTTCACTGATTCTGGTGAACCAGAATGTTATGAAGAAGCAGTGCAGGTAGAAACCAGGAAGAAGTGGGAGCAAGCCATGAAAGAAGAGATGGACTCCTTAGCACATAACCAGACTTGGGACTTAGTTAGGTTGCCTGCAAGTAAAACAACATTGTAGATTAAATGGGTTTACAGGTTGAAGGAAGAAGATGGAGGTAGAAAAAGGTATAAAGCTAGACTTGTGGTGAAGGGCTTTGCACAGAAAAAGGGTATAGACTTTGATGAGATATTTTCTCATGTTGGTTAAAATGACTTCAATCAGAATTATTTTAAGTTCTAGTAGCAGCTGAAGATTTGCATCTTGAGCAGTTAGATGTAAAACACCTTTCTCCATGGGGATGGAGGAAGAGATATATTTAGCAGCCACAGGATATGAGGTAAAAGGGAAGGGAACTAGTGTGCAGGTTGAGAAGAGCTCATGGCTTAAAACAAGTCCAGGGCAAGTGGGTATCTAAAAATTGACAGGTTTATGTCTGAACAAGGTATACTAGATGTCACTCTGATCATTGTGTTTATCTCAAAAGGAAAATGATGGCAGTTATTATTTATTGTTATTGTATGTAGATGACATGCTTGTTGCAGGTTCTAACATGCAGGAAATAAATGTGCTCAAAAGAAAATTGGCGAACTCATTTGCAATGAAGGATTTGGGTGCTGCAAAACAAATCCTTGGTATGCGAATAACTAGAGACAGGAAGAATCGAAAATTAACATTGTCTCAGAGTGAGTACATAGAAAAGGTGTTGAAAAGATTTAATATGCAGGATGCAAAATTAGTTAGTATACCTTTGGCTAACCATTTCAAACTAAGTAATGAGGTGTGTCCCAAGACTCAGGAAGAAATGGCTTATATGTCTAAAGTGCCATATGCATCAGCAGTTGGAAGCTTAATGTATGCAATGGTTTGCACAAGGTTTGATATTGCACATGTAGTGGGAGTTGTAAGTAGGTACATGAACAATCCAGGAAAGGAACATTGGATGGTGGTGTAGTGGATTCTCAAGTATTTGAGAGGTACCACAAATCAAACATTATGCTTTGGTGGTTCAGACATTGCTTTACAAGGATATGTTGATGCAGATATGGCGGGTGATAGAGATAATAGGAGGAGCACAACAGGGTATGTGTTTACTGTAGGTGGAACAACTATCAGTTGGGTTTCAAAACTGCGAAATGTTGTTGCACTCTCAACAACGGAAGCAAAGTATGTTGCTACTACAGAGGTTAGTAAAGAAATGATTTGGTTACAAAGGTTTCTAGATGAATTGGGTAAGAAGCAGGCGTTGGGCAAGTTATACAATGATGGCAAGAGTGCCATACATCTTGCAAAGAACTCTACATTTCATTCCAAGACTAAACATATACAGCTCAAGTACCATTTCATACGATTAGCGTTAGAAGATGGACAGTTGAAGCTGGAAAAGATGCACACTCGCCAAAATCCTGTAAATATGTTAACAAAAGTTGTAACCAGGGAGAAACTGAGATTCTGCTCAGTTTCAATTGCTCTTCAAGTATGATAAAGAACATGAGAAATATCCAAGTCCAAAGTGGAGTAATTGTCCAGTAAATGAAGCAGCGGTGGAGTTGCTATAATCAGTCTCCAAGGGGGAGATTGTTGGGTGTGGAGCCTAATTATCTTCTTTATTCAAAATTATCGCCACATTGGACCCCATTTCGTAATAGATGTAAAATTGCCTTGTAAAATGTTGTAATTTCGTAGTCAATCTGGGCTGTTCATTAGGTGGAGATCTGATGGTAGAAGTTATGTTTAATTTTTGGTTGTTGGCCTTAAAAGGCAACCCCTCGCTATATATGAGGGAATTGTATTGCGACTATGTGTATTTGTGTTTTGAGCAAGAAAGAGAGAGAAGATTGTGTGAGAGAGAAGAGGGAATTACAACGGATCTGCTGTAGGTTGTATCTCTTCATTTTGCTAGATAATATAAAAGAAAGCATTGACCCAAATTGGGTGAACCACGTATATCTGTGTCTCTCTTGTTTTATGCGTTTTCTGTGTTTATATTTCTATAATATATAATTTTCTAACAAAAAACTCCTCTCTTCAGTTTACTCCTGTTGCACACATTTTGTCAAAGTTCTAAGGAAGCAGGTGTACCAATTTCTTCAAAGTTCGAGATCATCAACCATCAGCGATTGTGTCATTGTAAACCCATTTTGCAAATTTTTAATGTAAATGATGCTAGTAAGACCATATATGTATGTAACAACCTAGGTAAGCTTATTATTTTGGCGACGAATTTCATCCTAGGAGGTTTTTCGTCTCACTGATTCATCTGTGTTTATAAACACAGATGATCGACAAAGTTTTTCCCTCTAACCTCACTCCAAAACTAAGGTGGAATTTATCGTCAAAGTCTTCGGTGAGTCCTAGTGTTTTAGTCGAGTCTAATGTAAAAGTGATTTGAGAATAATTTAAGTTATTTGGCTAAATTATTTTATTACAAATCACTTGGTTTACTAGATCATATTGTGTTGCATAATTGGGTATGTATTTTAAGGGTTTATAAAAATATTTTATTGCATGGTCCCTCATACTTGGACACCATGTTTAAAATATTAGAGGGTGGAAAAGTGTAATGACCCATCTATAAATATAAAGAATGCAAACATAGTAGTAGGTATACGGTACATGCATATGATAGCTCCATATGCATGTGTCGCATACACCGCACTAGTATTTTATACTGAATTGATTATAAGTGCTAAATACCATGACACTTCTTTGAATAGAGGTACTACTCATTCATCAATATTGCTTAATGTATGGGTAGATCTTAAAAGAGGACTATATATCAATGTTATTAAAAGCGCGATCGGGATTAAATCGGCGCAGGGAACGAATCGGAAAAAATCGGAAAAATCGAGAAAAAATCGGAAAAAATCGGGAAAAAATCGTTTGGTACAAAAATATTCATTTTTTTTCAATTTTTTTAATATCTAAACCATCTAAACCATCTACAACATAAAATAAATACATTGACACATAAATATGATAAAAAAACTAATATATAAGATGTTTAATATCATTTCTAGCGCTAAAATCACACATAACATTTAATCATGTCCTGAATAGTAAGTCCTGACTCCTGAGTTCCAACTCAGCCTCAAAATATCAACAAAAAATATGATAATGTATCTCATCATGTCATAATGTCATATACAATAAAATGAAAGTCTAATCCTATTGATTTCCTCTGCCCCTCTTGCGAGAAAATGCCACAGCTTTCCCTTTCCCTCTAGATGTAGATGCTGGTGCCTGTGCTGGTGGAGATGGCAGTGGAGTCTGATGTGCTCTAGTAGCTGAAGAACTAGAAGTAGGAGGTATAGGAGGTAGACCACGTCCTCTACTGGTGGCAGTGGTAGTCCGGGCAGGCGGTGTCACCTCCTCCTCCTGTTCCTCCTCCTCCTCCTCCTCCTCCTCCTCCACCTGCTCCTCCTCCTCCTCTTGCTCCTCCTCCCCCTCCACAACATCCTGCACTAACCAATCATTAGCAGACTCCATGAGAGGCCTCTTGGCCTCGACCCTCCATGCAGCAGTGGTGTCAATCCCATCCAACGAGATGGCATCCACATCAGGTGTCTTCTCAAGTTGCCTCACCCACAATCAAAGATTGTAGTAGACGTAGACCATGTTATTAAGTGCTGGGACTCCAACCTGTACAAAGATCATGAAATAATAATTAATAATTATAAAAAAAATATTGTTTAATGAATTCAAAAATTTATTTCGAAATTTGCAATATTTTAAATGTTTAAGTGTTAACCTGTTGCGCTCCTTATTGTGTATTTTTTCAAATACACTCCAGTTGCGCTCACATCCTGAGGAGCTACATGTTTGGCTGAGGATGCGAATGGCAAGCTTTTGCAGAAGGGGTTCCTTGCCACCATACATTTTCCACCATGCATCTACAACAAAATTACAAATAAAATTTTAAATAAACATAAGAAAAAAATGGAATTTGAAGAGACAATGAAATTTGAAACAAAGTTACAAACTAAAAAATACCTGGCATTTTAATCATCCTATCATTGACAGCCATCTCAAAGCCAAATGTGCCACCTGCCATCCTATATGTCTCAATTTGTTTAGAGATATGTATACGTTGTTCTGGAGATCGCACCATCTTCTGGACACAGGATAAGAATCCATCCATGATCTCAGCATCAAAATCAAATCTACATGCATAAGAAAATGTAGGGTTCAGGAAACGCCCTGCAACATGAATGGGACGATGGAGTGTGTTGTTCCATCGCTCATCAATCACTCCCCATAGAAGGAGTTGTTTCTGAAACCCATCATCTCCCTTGTCATCATAGTAGGCCTGAATGGCTTCTTTGGCCTTGTCCATGGCTTCATACAAATAGCCCATTGCGGGCTTTTCACCATCAACCAACCGAAGAACCTTTACCAAAGGTTCTGTAACGGCGCACACCTCCTGCACTCCCGCCGAGAAGTCTTCCTGGTATGAAACTAGTTTGCATACGACCTCTCCTTCTGGTTTGCGGCTCATTGGAAAAGCACGCCACTCCTCTGAAAGAAACATTCTCTTCACATCCCACATAGAAATCAAGAGGGATTGAAGAGATATGAAACTGGTGGCAAACCGTGTAATAGTGGGGCGCACCAACTCTTTGTTGTTGGTGAATCTTCTCATCAAGCTAAGCACAGATGTATGATTATATATAAATTTTGTAATGCTTCTTGATGAGTCAACGATATCTTTGACAAAGGGAATTTTCCCTATGTCCTCTAACATCAAATCAATACAATGGGCAGCACAAGGTGTCCAAAATAAAGTAGGATGCTTGTCCATAAGCATCCTACCAGCAACAACATAATTTGCAGCATTGTCCGTTATGACTTGGACAACATGTTCACCCACCTCCAAAATAAACACATCCAGTAAATCACATGAAGTTCTTGCATCTTTGATTTGATTAGATGCATCAACAGATTTGATAAACATAGTCCCCTTGGGACAACTAACCAAGAAGTTTACAAGGGTTTTCCCCTTTTGGTCAATCCAACCATCTGACATAACAGTGCATCCTGTTTTTGCCCATGATGCCCTAAAATCCTCCAATCTTTGGGTGCAGTCATGCTTTTTATTTTGAAGAATCCGGCCTCTGAAATCATGATAAGAAGGGATTTTGTACCCTGGGCCAACACAGGCAATAGCATCAACAGCAGGTTGGAAAAATGGGTTATTCCTTACAATGCTGAAAGGAATATCACTCCAGAGGAGAAATTTTTCCAGCAACTTGTCAGCTTGTTCTTTCTCGGTTCTTTTTAGCATTGAACCGATAGATGGCTATGAACCAGGTGTGGTTTGAGGAACAAAAAATGATGATGCAGCTACCGGATTGGCTGATGCTGCAGTAGAACTAGTGCCACTTGGCCCACTTCCTTTAGCTGACCTTTTTAGTTGCCTTTTGAGTTCTTCTTTGGCCTCTCTATTCTGCTCTAAAGTTTTCAATGCTCTCATGGCTCTTTGGATAAGTTCATGATTTGTATTTGTACAAGGCTCCACATCATGTCCAGGGATTTTTGCAAGGTGAAACTTCAACCTGTACACCCCCCCGGACATCTCCTTTCCACACAAATTGCAACTCAAGTTTACTCTATTATTCGGAGCATCAGGTACACCATATTCCCAGAAAGGATCCAATTTCCTTGGCATGTTTGTTTTTGAACTTTGAAGTTGCAAACTTGAAGTCTTGAATGGTGTTTTGTTGCAGTTGTGAACCTATGGGAAAATAAGGATTAGGAATTTAGGATTACAATTTAGCATTTACAAAATTACAAGTTACAAATTTACAAATTACAACTTAGTATTTTAATTTTTAATTTTTACATTGATGATTGTACAATGAAAATCCAAGTTACCCGTAACCCAACCTAAAACAACCATTCCAAAGTTCATAGTTTCAAACACAAATTACCGAACCATTCCAAACCCAAGTTACCCAACCAAATGGAAAAAACAATGAAAAAAACATAAACAATGTTTAAAAAAAATGGTTCCCATAGTCATACCAAGTTAGTCAACCCAAAACAATGAAGAAATGCAAAAAAATCTTTAAAAACAATGAAAACAAAAGAAAAATGATGCCCATACGAAGTTTCCTAACCAAAAACAATGAAAAACATACAAAAACAATGTTTTTAAACAATGAAAACAAAAAAAAATTAATCCACATACCGTTTCTATGGAGAAATCGGTGGTCTCCTCTTGATTTTCTCCTCTAAGCACTTAAATTTGGCTAAATAGTAAAAACCCTCTTCAGCTTGGTCTCCAAGAGCTCCTCCTCCCTCCGCACGCGCGACTGTCCAAATGAGCAAATGAAAAACCCAAAAAAAGTTTATAAAATTGTGCTGTTGCGACCCCTGCGATTTTTTGGTTTTTATTGTGATTTTTTTAGTAAAAATCGGCAAAAAAAAAATTATGGCGATTTTTTTCGTTTATTTATCGCGATTTAATCGGCAAAGGGAAAAAATCGTGATTTTTTCATTTAATTGCGATTTTCACAACACTGATAGTAACCCAAAAATGACAAAATAACAGTGGTACAACATATAATAGTGTAAATAGGAAATATAAGCAGATACTCGAGAAATGTGGCGTGAAATGCTAAGCCATTTTATTATACTGAGCAATAAAATGAGTACAAGAGGTGATAAGAAAGATGGCACCTCGACTTGCACAAGGCAAGTGAAGAAATACTCTCAGAATAACAAGGAATGGCCTCTCTGCGTGGATGCTGCTGGAGAACTGCCGTGCTGCTGCTATTGCTAGAAAACAAATAATGATTTGGGGTTGCTCCCCTCCTCGAAAAATGCTGAAACTCTGGAATCGGGCTCTACTCAAGAAACCTAGGAAAACCCAGAAAGCTTTCTTGGAATAGCCGACCCCCGAAAATCACCCCCTTGGGGATCTACGCATTCCCTCAATGCTCTGCGCTGCCACTGAAGAAACCCCTCCAGAACTCTGCCTGAAACTCTGCCAAAATCCTCCAAGATGTAAGGGCTGGTACCCTGCTCAATCACCCAGCGTAAATGCTCTTGCAAAAACCCCAATCTAACACTACTGCCAGAAAGAACTCTGTCCCTCTCCCAGTGCTGCGTAGTCCTCCAAAACGCTGATGAAACTGCTACTGAAATGTTGATGAAACTATTGCTGAAATGCCAATGGAAATACTTTGCTCGAGCAGGCACTCGAAGTCCCCCAGGGCTAAGGGTGAGTTCTCCGAATGGAGACACTCAATGCACTAAACAGTGCTGCAGACCAGCTAAACAGCTAGCGTGCTCAGAAGTCAAAACGACTAGCTCAAAATGCACATAACTGGATGATCCAAAATGAGGGGATTCCTCTCTCTTTTATAGCCTTCGCCTCTCTCAATCCCAAGGCTCACCTCTTCTTGCGTGGTTCCCCTCTTGCCACGTGTTCCTTCCCTCCTGCGCAGTCTCTCCATGTGTCTGCGTGGGTTCCATTTCTGCGTCCCGCTTTGGCCCCCTTGGCTTCCCTTTAAGTCACAACGTTGTGCTACTAGGAAGTGGCTTTTTATTCTAAAGTGAGTTATGTCCCCCGCCCTCACTTTTTTATTTACAAATAACTATAGAAGGCAAAAATTGAACGAAATCGAATATTCCAATTAGCCATGGCTAATTAGGAATATTACAATGTCCCTCGGCAAAATGTTGCTTGTCCTCAAGCAACTGAAGTGATGGATGCTGTAAGATCTTCTCACTCTCCCAAGTGGCATCCTCATCCGACAAATTCTTCCACCTCACCAAGAATTCCCGGACCGTCCTGCTCCGCAGCTGCCTCTCCCTGATATCAATGATAGCCTCTGGCTGCAATACCAAATGCCCCTCATCATCCATGGGTGGTAGCTCATCTATCACTGTCACCTACTACCCCAATGCCTTCTTCAGGCATGATACATGAAAAATGTTATGAATCTTGCTGCCTTGGGGCAGCTCCAACTCATATGTTACCTGTCCAATCCTGCATATCACCCTGTATTGCCCATAAAAGTGGGGCTTGAGCTTCTCAGCCCCCTTCTACTTCAGTGACGACTGCCAGTATGGCTGCAATCATAGGTAGACCATGTCCCCTACCTTGAACTGCCTCTCCACCCGACCCCTGTCGGCATACAACTTCTGCTGGTTCTGTGTTGTAGCCATTTTATCCTTGAGAGCTCGGAGGATATCCTAACTCTCTTGGATCAAAATCTTGGCTCTAGGAGCCCTGCTATCACCAAACATCACATCAACAAAAGATAAAGGATGATACCCATATAAGGCATAGAATGGTGACATACCAATGGACATGTGATGTGAAGTATTGTAGCAGTACTCCCCTAGATGCAGCCACCTCAACCATGCTCGCTGCTGCCCAGTGACATAGTTACACAAGTAGCCCTCTAGCCACTTGTTAACTATCTCTGTCTGCCCATCCGTCTATGGGTGATAACTGGTACTTGGTGTCAACTCCGTCCCCACCAACCAGAAAAGCTCCTGCCAAAACCCGCCCATGAAATGGCTATCCCTATCACTAATGATGGTCTTAGGAAGACCATGTAGCCTGAAGATCTCTGTAAAGAATAGCTCGGCCACCTATGCTGTTGTATAGTGTGCAGATATGGCAAAAAAGTGTGCGTACTTCGTCAGTCGATCAACGACGACAAAGATGCAATCCTTGCCTTGTACCATGGGCAACCATGTGATGAAGTCCATTGAAATACTCCCATTTCCCCTCCGGAATGGGAAGAGGCTACAATAATCCCGCGAAATGGCTCATCTCTCCCTTGTTCCTCTGAAAAACATCGCACTCTCGGATGTGCTGGAGTACATCCTCCTTGAGGCCCTTCCATGAGAACCTCTCCCTAATGGCCCTGTAGGTTTTGGTAAACCCCTGATGTCCTACCAAAGGTGAATCATGTGATGCCTGGAGTATCTTCTTCTTGAGTTGAGATCCCTCAGTCAAGAAGATCCGTCCCTGTAATAGATGATCTCATTGACCACCCTATTCCTGTCATCTGCCACCTGCCCATCCAGAACCTCACATGCAAACCTGTCCTTGGCGTACTCTACTAAGAGTCGAGCCCTCCAGTCTGTATCCATGCTCATAAGAGACAACGTGGTTGGTCTACGTGAAAGGGCATCTACTACCACGTTGTTCTTACCCTTGACATACTCAATGTCAAAGTCATATGCTTGGATCTTGTTGATCCACTGTTGATGCCTCTCCTGTAGCTGCTTCTGCTCCAAAAAGAACTTGAGGCTGTTATGATCAGTGCTCACCCTGAACTTGTTACCCACCAAATATTGCCGGTACTTAGCTAATGCATGCATGATGGCCAACATCTCTTTTTCGTATATAGAATACAACCTCTCGTGCAGAAGGAGCTTCCGACTCTCAAAGGCTATGGGGTGACCTCCCTGCATCAACACTACGTCGATCCCCTCTCCCGACGCATCACACTCCAAAACAAATGGCTGCGTAAAATCTAGCAACGCAAGCACTCGGTAGCTGCTCAAAACCTCCTTGAGCCTGTCAAAGGCTCGCTGCACCGTATCTGACCAACTGAATGCCCCTTTCCTCATAAAATCTATCAGGGGTGCAGCAAGCTATGAGAAAACTTTGACGAACTTCCGGTAGTAAGTACAAATGCCAATGAATCCTCGAAGTTTCATCACATTTCTCGGCTCCAACCATTCTCTGATGGCCCTGATCTTCATCTCGTGGACTCTCACTCCGTCCACCCCTATGATGTGTCCCAGATACAACATCTCCGTCAACCCAAACTCGCACTTGGAGAGTTTGGCATAGAACTGCTGCTCCTATAAGATACGCAATACTATCTCAATGTGCTGGAGATGCTCCTCCCAAGTCTTGTTGTAAATGAGAATGTCATCAAAGAATACCAACACAAACTTCCTCAAGTGACTACGGAAGATGTGATTCATGCAGGACTGAAATGTAGTATGGGCGTTGGTTAGCCCAAAAGGCATCACTAAGAACTCAAAGTGACCATAGTGACACTTAAAGGCGGTCTTGGGAATGTCCTGCTCCCTCACGCGAATTTGATGGTACCCAGATCTCAAATCAATCTTTGAGAAGAATCGTGCTCCCCTCAACTCGTCCATCAACTCATCGATCCTGAGTATGGGGTACCTGTTCTTCAGGGGCTTCTTGTTCAGGGCCCTGTAGTCAATGCACATCCTTAATGTATCGTCCTTCTTCTTCACCAACACTACAGAAGAAGCAAAAGGACTCGTTCTCGGTCGAATGTGCCCAAGAGCCAGCAACTCTTGGATAGCCCGCTCAATCTCGTCTCGATAGTCCTTGGGGTGCCTATAGGGGGTAGTGATCACTGCCTGTATGCCCTGCACAAGCTCGATGGTGTGCTCAAACCCCCGATCCAGTGGCTGTCCTGGTGGAATCTCCCCAAACACTATGGCATACCGATCAAGGATGGATTGTATCTCTGGATGTACCGTTTGCCCTGTAGTCCCTGCCTCTGATGCACGCAGCGCCACTGCCCACTCTATGTCTCCCTTCCAGAAGACTGCCTCCATCCAATGAGCTGACACAGTCTGAGGCGGATATGTGTGTTGTCCCCGTATCTTCTCATGCCTCCCAGTCTTCTCATCATCCCACTCCATCTCTAGGGTCTTCCAATCCGTCGTGACCTTCCTTAGATTAATAATCCATTGAACACCCAGTATCATGTTGGTGTCCGGAATATCGACCACGAAAAAGTGGTCAGTCAATGTGTAGGTGCCCATCGTCATCAAAAGCTCTGGAACATAACAAGCACACGTCATGGTCTGATCTCCTGTGACCAAAACTGAAAACCCATTGAAGCTCTCTGTCTGAATACCTCTCCGCTCAACCATATGTGCATTGATGAAGTTGTGGATCGCCCCACTGTCAACCAAAACCGATACGCGCTGGCCACATTCTGTCCCTTGTACGCGTAGCGTCAGATACTTGGAAACCCCTCGTAATGCTGCAAGGGCCCCTCCGGTGGGTGCAAAAGATGCACCACTTGCTGCTGGCGGTGGAGGTGGTAAAGGTCCCTGTATGGCATGGCTATCTCTTGCCTCCACATCCTCCTCATCATCCTCTTCTCCACTGCTCTCGAAGAAGACCTCAATAAAATGTGCTTTACCAGCAGCACATCTATGTCCTGGTTTCCACGGCTCCTGACATGTGAAGCACAACCGCTTCTTCTTCAGCTCCCTCTTGATATCGTCCTCAATCTCTACTCATCCTGGATTCCCCTTTGGAGGTGGAATCCTCACATCCTTCCCCTTAGACTAAAAGGGTTGTTTTTGGGGGTAAGGTGTCTAGGCCCTAGGTAAGACATCCTGTAAGTCCCAGGTCCTGCTGATAGCTTCCTGGACCGTAGCTAGTCTAGTGGATCGGACTAGACCCCGAAGTGGCTCTGCTAACCCCTCAACATACATATAGACCCTCCGTGCCGTGGAGAGGTCTAGCACCATCACGGAGACCCTCAAGAAATCTGCAATGTAGGTCTCTGGGCTCCCTGTCTGTTTGAGCCTCGTCAGCTCAACAAAATGTTGTTCTGGATCTCTATGATCAAATCGCTCCATAAATCTCCTAGTAAACTCCGCATATGTCGTCACTTAGATTGCTCGAGTGTAACCATCCCGTGAAACCACCAATCCTGGGCCTCGCCATCCAAATGCAATGTTTCCACCTTGATGGCCTCTACCTCCAACATCTGGTTGAGCTGGAAATAAATGTCCAACTTTTCCACCCAAGACTTTGCCGAACTGTTTGATGAACCATAAAACGTGGGTAAGTGGAATCTACTTGTTGCACGGTGGGTGTCACCATCATGGTAATGCCGATTCCCTGTGTGATGATCGCGGGGCCTACTATCCCGCTAGAGCTGAACAAAGTCTCTGAATGAAAGAGCATCCCTGAACTCCTACCCATATGCCTGGTACTCTCCAAAATAATCGCCCATATGTCCAGGCTCTGCCTCCTGCTAGGCTCCGACCCTCGTGTCTGCTCCTAAGAACGTGGGCATGGTAGAGCGTGTAGGGGCATGTGAGGCCACCTGCTGCGCAGTATCACGCTGCTCTGGCAAATGATGGGATGCACCTAATCCCTCACCAATCTGAAAAACTCGTGGGCTCTCACGATATCTAGCCTCTATTGCCGTGAATCTCTGCCCCATCACCTCAATTTGCCTCGACAGATCTTGCACTGATTTGAGGAGCATATCCGCAAATCTCTTCCCGTCCTCGTCTGCCATCTGCTCTGTGTCCACCACCGGCTCTTTCTGTCTGTGTCAACCATTGACTCCTCCTGTTCCGCGTCCACCACTAGAACACAGTCTCCCTCTCTGTAGGTATTCTCCAACCTATGCCCAGTGTCTCTGTATCTCCTACCTCTGTAACAAATGTAGGGTTTTTCCCCCGGTGTCATAGATTGCTAGCTCCACAGGCTGAGCCAGATCTATGCTCTGATACCACTGCAGTATCCCTAACCCGAAATATTTCTCAAACTCCAGCAAAAACTCCAACCAAATATGTGCAAGTGATATACTAACCCAAAATGACAAAATAACAGTGGTACAACATATAATAGTGTAAACAGGAAATATAAGCAGATACTCAAGAAATGCAGCGAGAAATACTAAGCCATTTTATTATACTGAGCAATAAAATGAGTACAAGAGGTGATCAGACAGATGGCACCTCGACTTGCACAAGGCAAGTGAAGAAATACTCTCAGAATAACAAGGAATGGCCTCTCTACGTGGATGCTACTGGAGAACTGCTGTGCTGCTGCTGCTGCTGGGAAACAAATAATGATTTGGGGCTGCTCCCCTCTTTGGAAAATGCTGAAACTCTGGAATCGGTCTCTACTCAAGAAACCCAGAAAAACGCAAAAAGCTTTCCTGGAATAGCCGACCCCCCCGAAAATCACCCCCTTTGGAGATCTGTGCAGTCCCTCAATGCTCTGTGCTACCACTAAAGAAACCCCTCTAGAACTCTACTTGAAACTCTGCCGAAAAATCCTCCAAGATGCAAAGGCTGGTCCCCTGCTCCATCAGCCAACATAAATCCTCCTGCCAAACCACAATCCAACACTACTACTAGCAAGAATTGCGTCCCTCTCCCAGTGTTTTGCAGTCATCCAAAATGCTGCTGAAACTGTTGCTGGAATGCTGATAAAACTACTGCTGAAATGCCAAAGGAAATAACTTGCCCGAGCAGGCACTCGAAGTCCCCCGAGGCTAAGGGTGAGATCTCCGAACGGAGACACTCAATGCACTAAATAGTGCTGCATACTAGCTAAACAGCCAGCGTGCTCAGAAGTCGAAATGACTAGCTCAAAATGCACATAATTGAATAATCCAAAATGAGGGGGCTCCTCTCTATTTTATATCCTCTGCCTCTCACAATCCCTAGGCTCACCTCCTCCTGCATGATTCCCCTCTTGCCACGTGTTTCTTCCCTCCTGCGCAGTCCCTCCATGTGTCTGCATGGGCCCCATTTCTGCGTCCCCCTTTCGCCCCCTTGGCTCCCCTTTAAGTCACAACGTTGTGCTACTAGGAAGTGACTTTTTATTCTTAAAGTGAGTTATGTCCCCTGTCCTCACTTTTTTATTTACAAATAACTATAGAAGGCAAAAATTGGACAAAATCGAATATTCCAATTAGCCATGGCTAATTAGGAATATTACAATTTTATTAAAATAATTAATGTTTTTAATAGAGTTCTTAAGTCTAAACTTAGGAAAATTAAAATATCAATGGATATTAATCAAAATATGGGTGAAAATGATTTAGAAGGTAGATCAAGTCATGTTTTAATCTTAGCCGTTGATTAGAGACTTAATCTCGGTCGTTGAAGACTCAATAGGAAAATTATAAGATGGAGGCTTGGGGTTCATTTGGAAACACACATGGAGAGAACGAATTGATTTGGAGTTCAATTTTTGGGGCTAGGAAGTTGAGAAATTCAAACTAAGTGATCATTCAACAGCAAAGGGGCAAAGAGAATCCGAGAGAAGGACTTTCTGGAGAAAACTGACAGAGAGGCGGAGAGAGCTTGTGGAGGCAGCGCAGTAGCCGGTAGAGCTGACGCTAGGTCAGTCTAGGCCCACGCAACCTTGACGTAGAGCCAGAAGGGCCAGCGTAGAGGAGAAAGTTGCCTGTCACGTAGAAGCCGGAACTGTCGGGAATTGTCGGAACAGCCGGGATAGCTGACACAAAAGGCAGATTAGCTGGCACAGGGCTGATGTAGAGCCTGAAAGGCTGATGTAAGGCCTACGCAGGGCCAATGCATAAGTAGTCGGGGATAGCCAGTCTTGTTGCCGGATCAACCGGAATTATGCCCGATGAAGTGAGGTAAAACTCACTCAGATTTTCCACCAATATTTTCTCTGCAAAAGATTGTTAGATGAGCATCCTAGATTCGTATTCAGATATTTCTCCTACATAATAATAAACCCTCAGAGCTGCTGCACCAGGTTTCCTGCATTGGGTTTTTCCATGGACTATTGTGTCCAAAAATAAGTGTGTCCTATGTATCTTGTTATTTTCTCTGTTTTCCATTTCACGAGATTAAACATTTAATTAGTGTAGGCTGTAGAAGTAATTTGCTTCATTATTCAGAAGAATAACTTGTTAATTTAAAAATCAAGTAGGTGAAGTAGATTCAAATTTGCTGCGGTAGGGGTTCCTTGAGTGTAGGAATTTTCACATGGTGTCAGAGCATTGTTTGAAATAGGAAGAGTAGATCCAGTGCTGAGTAGTGAGGTCGAAAGCTGCACTTGGCAGTAATTTGAATCCCCTTGAAGGGATTCCCCAGTCCTTACTAGGAATCAGATCTGAGGAAATCTCTCTTTGAGTGAGATGATAGAGAGGTACGATTTCCAGTTCGTGAGCTTGTAGAGGCAGAGGGAGTGACACAGAGCCTCAGCGCAGTGCTTGAAGGGTGCAGTTTCTGTTGGGGCAGAAATTTGCTGGAAAAGAACGAAGACATGTAGAAGGTGAATTTTCTCCTCAGAGAACTTTCCGCCAAAAAGTTCGAATTTCTCACTTGCTGAGTAGTTGAGCAATGACTAGAGGATTCAGTTCAATAGTTGGGTGAGATGGCATTGCATGGGCTCAGAGATTAGGACAGGTTGGATGAAACCTCCAACTATGTCATATGGAAGACCAGAATCTTAGTTGTTCTGGAGGAATATGATCTCGAGGCCTACGTGAAAAGTGTTGTAGTTGTTCCTGCTGACAACGATCAAAAGAAGAAGTACAAGACTGAGCAGGGGAAGGAAAAGACGCTCTTTCTCAATGGAATTCGAGATCATCTGGTCTCACACTTGCAGGGCAAGGATACAGCTCGGGAGGTGTGGGAAGCCTTATCGTCTCTGTATAAGGCTCTTCTAAACAATGGAAGATGTACCTAGAACAAAAGTTATAGTGGACATTGATGCCGAAGGGAGAAGGAGTTAACTCCTATCTTCAACGTCTTCAGGACACTAGAGACTAGCTTGATGCAGTGGGGTCTACTCCTCAGTCAACCATGATGGTGAGGATAGCCCTGAGTGGAGTCTCAGATGAATGGCAAGTCTTCGTCCAAAGCATATTGGGCAGGGAAAGACTACCTTCATGGGAGGAGATGTGGACGACTCTTCAACAGGAGAAGTTAAGGAGGGACCTAGTGAAGGTCAACCTCAATGGTAGCAGTGAGAGTGGCACAAAGACAAAGGAGGAGGAAAACACAGCTCTAGCATCGAAGGGACAACAGAAGAAGAAGCAAAAGAAAGACATTTTGAAGGTGAAATGTTTCAGATGTGGTATGATGGGTCACTTTGCATCTCAGTGTCCTTTGAAGCAAAAGGATAAGGATGAGAAGCATGATCCAAAGGTTGCAGCCACGAAGATAGACGAGGATGAGTTTTCCATTAGTGCCCACACATCTCCAGGAGGGAAATGGGGCGATATTTAGCTGTAGTGAGGAGGACTACATGTGGGCAGGATCCTTGAAGAGTCCACCTCTTGGATCAATTTCCTGCTATGGGAGCCCAAGATTCAGCAGGAACGAGATGGACGTAGTGTTAGATGATGCAGTGGATTGTTTGGAGAACAGATGCAATAGCTTGCGACCAGAGACTGATCAGCGCAGAGCAATATTGGCAGCAGTGCAATTGGCACAATGTAGAAGTCAGCAACAGTGCAGAAGATTCAGAGGGTTAGAGACCAGTAGCAGTCAGATTCCAACATTCATTGTATTATGCTAAACATAGTTAAGTTTAGTTAATTTTGGATTTTTTCAATTGCTTCTCTCAGCAACTGAGTTGCAGTATGAATGCAGTGTTAGCATTGGCAGTGCTAGCAGTATAGCAGATGCAACATTTGAGAGGGAGATGTAGTACAGATGCAGCAGTGGCAGCGGTAGTGTCATGGGCAACAATACAGTAGTAGTAGCAACACAGTGTTAGTGGCAACAACAGTGCAGAGGGGAGTTGCTTCAGAAGCAGAGCAGCATGCAGGTGGACATTGTTGCTAGAGCACTTTCCTCGCTAAGAGGGAGTGTTAGTTTTTGGTAGCACTAGAAGTGATCTAGCCTTGAAAATTGGTGGAGAGGCTAAGGTGCATGAGTCCTAAAGAACCCAAAAACCATTTGGTGAAATTCCACCTGGATTGTATTTTATTAAAATAATTAATATTTTTAATGGAGTTCCTAAGTCTAAACTTAGGGAAATTAAAATATTAATGGGTATTAATCAAAATATGGGTGAGAATGATCTAGAAGGTGGATCAACTCATGTTTTAATCTTAGCTGTTGATTAGAGACTTAATCTCGACTGTTGAAGACTCAACAGGAAAAGTATAATATGGAGGCTTGGGGTTCATTTGGAAACACACACACAGAGAACGAATTGATTTGGAGTTCGATTATGGGGCTAGGAAGCTGAGAAATTCGAACTAAGTGATCATTCAACAAGCAGAGGGGCAAAGAGAATTCAGGAGAAGGACTTTCTAGAGAATACTAACAGAGAGGTGGAGAGAGCTTGTGGAGGCAGCGTAGTAGTTGGGAGAGCTAACGCTGGGCTAGTATGGGCCCATGCAGCCTTGATGCAGAGCTAGAAGGGCCAGCACAGAGGAGAAAGTTGCCTGTCATGCAGAAGCCGGAACTGTCGGGAATTGTTGGAACAGCCGGGATAGCTGACACAGAGGCCAGAAGAGCTGATGCAGGGCTAACACAGAGCCTGAAATGTTGATGCAGGGCCTATGTAGGGCCAATGCAGCAGTAGCAGGGGTTAGCCAGTTTTGTTACGGGATCAACCGGAATTCTGCTGGGTGAAGTGAGGTGAAACCCACTCAGATTTTCCACTAGTATTTTCTCTGTAAAGGATTGTTAATGAGCATCCTAGATTTGTACTCAGATATTTCTCCTACATAATAATAAACCCTAAGAGCTGTTGCACCAGTTTAACCGCATTGGGTTCTTTCGGGGACTATTGTGTCCAAAAATAAGTGTGTCCTATGTATCTTGTTCTTTGCTCTGTTTTTTGTTTCATGAGATCAAACATTTAATTAGTGTAGGTTGCAGAAGTAATTTGCTTCATTATTCAGAAGAATAACTTGATAATTTAAAAATCAAGTAGGTGAAGTAGATTCAGATTTGTTGCAATAGGGGTTTTTTGAGTGTAGGATTTTTCACAGAGAACTCCATCCTCCTGCAATTACAATTTTTCTCCCTAACTCTGAAGTTCCCCTAAAAATAACTCAATTAGATATTCAGAAATAATCACTGGAAAAGATATCCAACTAGGGTGGCAGTACTGTCCATCGAAGAAGGAATAGACTAGCTAGGGTGGCCACGAGATCCACCAAAACTAGGGTGTGAATTTCTCCTGAAACCCTCGATCTGAAACTCACTTGAGTTTCTCTTCAATAATAATGAGAAATGATTGGCTAGAATGCTTAGAAAATGAGTCCATCCTCCTTTTATAAAAAAATTTTGAGCCTTCTTCCAAGCTTCTAGATTCCCCTTTCTAATATTATTTTATTAGTGGGGCCCACTCTCAACTAAGTAACTTTTGCCTCCTTTTTCTAATAAAACAAAAATTTTCACCATTTTCTAATAAAATAATATTTGCCACCAAAACAATATTTGCCTCCCATTTTCTAATAAAATAACATTTTCCCCCTTTTCTTTAATATCATCAAAATTGGACAAACTCCTTTGTAACTTCCACACTCAACTAAATCATGGATATTACATTGTATATTCTATGCCCATGTTCATCATTCTTGCTTTCTCATAGTTTCTCTATGCCATTTCTCCCTCTTTCTTTCCATGGGGTTTCTCTTCCTACTTGCACCTACCCTAACAAAACTGAGCCACCCCATTGATTCCCCTCTCTTGCATTTTCATGCCCCATGATGATTTTCCCACCTACTCTTCTTCTCTTTCCCTTGCCCATTGAATGTTGAAGGAAAGCCTTGCTTTCTAGTCCTAACCTTTCTCTAGTGTCTTGTGGATTATGTTAGCCTCATAAGATTTCCATAATTAATATGCATCGCCAAGTTGAGTGAATCCTAGTTTTGGGATGGGACCATTGTGAGACAAACCTAGCCCTCTCATCTTTAGGGATTCTCAAGAAATTAATAGCAACCCTATTCATACTTTCACTCATCAACCCCTACTCATTTCTACTCCTTTCCATTCTAATCTAGTTGGGAAAGATCTCCTTCTATATCCTCTCTCTTTGTTTCCTTTTGGTTGACCATTTCCTAGGTGACATTAATATTAATGGGCCTCTCTAGGGAATCCTATTGGGTAGGGCCCGATTCGAGATGGATTCTCCTTGGATGGGACCAATCACCATGACTCTACTTTACCTACGAAGGAAATTGGGCTTGGTTGTCATATCCTATAGACTGCAGCTATATGAAAAGTTCAACCATTCATCCAATGTTTCCTTCCATTCAGCTCTTATCTGCCCCAGTTCAACACTAGCATCATCACCTTTTTCTTCTTCCCTTACTATTTAAGTTCCACATCTATCAATTCTCACCTCTTTCATTTTTTGTTTCAATTAGTGTTACCACCTCTTACTTCTTTGCTTCAATTGTTCATCTTTAGTGTTTTCCCTCTTGCCCCCTTGGTGTAGTTATCACAAACTCTAATGTAACTATTGCCTTAAAATCTAGCACACCTTGTGAGAGCCCTCATAAGGGAAGAGACAGAATGGCAAACAACGATGAGGTTGTTTCCACTATCACCTTAGCATTCCACCTCCTGCGCTTTAGTGGAATTTCACCACACCGGAGGCTTCTTAGTTTATAACCTAAACGATGTTCTAAGTCAATTGGCTCAAGGTGATGTATGTGAATGGTTAATCAAGGTACTTCTGCAATAGATTAGGGAACAATGCACATTTAACTAAGCCTTGAAAAGAATGCTTGAAACCTAGAGTTTCAAGGTGTAACTCAACAAAAGTGTATCTAGGCATACAAGCGCATAGAAAAGGTTTACTTAAAGATAATATCAACAATACAAGATGGAAAACGTTCAAATAAGCCCTTATGTGAAGCCTTATATAAGTTTAAGGCTTATTGGGGTACTAATTACCTAGGGTTGATGATGTCATCCTACAAAGGCAATTTTCACCGTGAAAGAGGCTAGATTTTGAGTGTGTGAAGTCAATCAAGGTGAAAAGAAGCTAAAGTATCTTCAAAGATTTGTTACCTCAAGCAGTAGTTAATTCTACCATTTCCCTAATCCTAGAGCCTCGCCTTGAAGGGCTTAGGAAACTAGAAAAGAAAGAAAGAATAAAATTTTCAAACAATTTTGATCATCGCACAGATCCTAGTGCCTTTCCCTAGTGATGGATAGTGAGGAGGGTAGAGCTCATGCTAGGCTTTTGGCCATGTACTAATTATGCCTTGGCCATCTTTTGCATTTTAACTTTTTCTTTTTCTTTGTTATGGCTATCTTATGCTTTTGCATCCTTATAGTTGCATCAATCTCCAGGGAAAATATTTTTAACCCTACTCAAGGATGTGGATGTATGAATGCCAAATCCCATTAAATCAATGATAGTTAACTCGAAGGATGGATGTTGGATCAAGGGAATGATGAAAGATGTTAGGTATGGAATGGTAATGGACACACTACTTCGATCAAAGTTTCCAAGTAGTGCCACTAGACTAGGGCTAATCACCAACCCCCCTAGTAAGGTGAGAAAACAAGTTTATAATTAAGATTGATCAATCATCTAGATCACCCCTTTATCCGTGTTAAAATTCCCAAAATATTAAGTAAAATCACTTGATTGCAAAATAATTAAAGTATCTTCTGAGTGGTTTCAGACATTCATTCAAGAGGAGTGCCGAATGGTGAGAGGTGCATGACCAGTGCAAATGGCGGAGGAATGAGGCATACCATGAAATTGAGAATGTGTAGGGTTGTTGGTTGGATGTGTTGGAAATACTGAGAGGGGAGTGAATCAATATTTCTTAGCAATTAGCACTTTTTAATCATTTTCAGAGCATTTGTTATTCTTCAGTTATTATTAATGTAATTCTTCAACAATTATAAACAATAATGAGTCGTAACAACACCATACAACAATGAAGGAAGATAAAACAATAGACACATATTTATAGGTGGAAAACCCGCTCCGGGTCAAAAATCACCAAATTCTTCTCTAGTAGTTGTCTTCTTCTCTCTTTAAAAGAAATCTTAATTACATAAAGATTTCAGCTACAACTGAGGGGTGTAGCAACCCCTTAATTCACAGACCACAACCTGTAGGATGCTACTAAAACCTAATATCCTGTTGCAACTAGAAGGATGCCACAACGCCTTGTAGATCATGCGACAACTTGATGAGTTCCCCAACAGTGTGTTTGCCAACTGTTGTCGGAAAGGATGCTTCGCTACCATGTTAGTTTATTAGCCATGTCAGAGTATGCACAACAAAAAATGAAATAAATCACACATGCATAGCAGAAATCATAAGACAACAAGTTTAACGTGGTTCACCCAATCAATCTGGGCTACATCCACCAAACAGAGGCATCGGCAATCTTTTATTCAACAGGAGATTACAACAACAGATTTGCATATCTGGAATTCTTTTTCCTCACACCTTCTCATCACACATATCCTCTACGGGCTTACATTTTTATAGCTGGGAGTAGAAAACTAAATCATAAATTCACTCACAGCAAATATAGGATGCAATAACTCCTCATCAGAAAAATGGAGTTAATTTAGCAACAAATCCTATTGTTGTCACATTGAGATTTTTTCCCAAATTTAATTAACAGAAAATCTCAACAATCTCCACCTTGACAACAATTAGCCTGATACCTTGTTCCCTTATTATTTTATCTTTTCTGCAAGCCAACGTAGCTTCTCTAACAAAACTGGTTTCGTGAACATGTTTGCACAGTTTTCCTTTGTATGTACTTTTTCAAGAGAGACTCCCCTTTCAGTAATAACCTGTCTTACAAAATGGTACTTGATAGGTATATTCTTTTATTTACTATGATAGGCCAGATTCTTAGCCAAATGAATTGCACTTTGACTATCACAAAATAACTTGATGTTGTCCTGTAACCCATCAAACTCACCAAACAAACCTTTCAACCAAATCGCTTCTTTGCAAGCATGTGAAGCAACTATGTATTCTTCTTCAGTAGTGGATAAAGCAACAATATTCTGTAGCTTTGACATCCAGCTAATAGCTCCACCTGCAAGAGTAAAGACATATCCTGAAGTTGACCTTCTCTTATCCAAATCACCTGCAAAATCGGAATCAACATATCCGCAAACAAATTCACTACTCCTGTTATAAGCGATACAGTAATCACTTGTGCCTCTCAGATACTGAAGCACCCATTTCACTGCTGACCAATGTTCTTTTCCTGGATTCGCCATATACCTGCTAACAACCCCAACTGCATGTGAAATATTTGGTCGAGTACAAACCATCGCATACATCAAACAACCTACTACATTGGCATATGGAATTCGAGACATATATTCTTTTTCTTCATTTGTATTAGGACATAAACTTGAAGAAAGCTTAAAACGGGAAGCTAAAGGGATTGAAACAGGCTTCACATTGTTCATACCAAACCTCAAGAGTATTTTCTCAATATATTTCTTTTGTGATAGCCACAGCTTACAATTGCCCCTGTCTCGGAAAATCTCCATGCCCAAAATCTGTCTTGTTGCTCCTAGATCTTTCATATCAAATGTCCTAGCCATCTGAGCCTTTAACCTGTTGATTTTTGTTATGCTTTTGCTTGCTAAAAGCATATCGTCAACATACAACACTAAGATAATGAACATGCCATTACTTAATTTCTTAAAGTAAACACAACGATCATATTCACTTGAGCCTTTAACCTGTTGATTTTTGTTATGCTTTTGCTTGCTAAAAGCATATCGTCAACATACAACACTAAGATAATGAACATACCATTACTTAATTTGTTAAAGTAAACACAACGATCATATTCACTTCTTATATAGTTTTGAATCATCATGAAAGAATCAAATTTCTTGTACCATTGTCGAGGTGACTGCTTCAAACCATACAATGATTTCTTGAGTTTGCAGAAAAATTTCTTGTTGCGATTTTGAACAAACCCTTCCGGTTGTTCCATGTAAATCTCCTCATCTAAATCTCCATGTAAAAATGCAGTTTTAACATCTAGTTGTTGTAATTCTAAATCAAGTAAAGCAACTAATGCTAACACAATCTGAATTGAAACAATTTTTACAACTCGTGAAAATTTCTCATGAAAATCAATGCCTGCTTTCTGAGAAAAACCTTTTGCGACCAGCCTTGCTTTGTACCTGTCCTCTGTATCATGAACACCCCTTTTCAATTTGTAAACCCATTTACATCCCACGGTTTTTCTGTCTTTAGGAAGTTCTACCAGATCCCATGTGGCATTCTTGACTAATGCCATCATCTCGTCCTTCATAGCTTCTTTCCACTTATCACTTTTAGAACCTTCTACAGCTTCCTGATAGCACAAAGGTTCATCATCATTAGCAGTTAAAGCAACTGAAGTAACATAATCATCATACATTTTAGGAGGACGTTTGATTCTCATGGACCTCCTTAAAGATGTTCCTAGTACTTCCACAATTTGTTGATTATTATCTGTAGGAACTTCTTCATGATTAGCATCTGAAACACATTCGTGATCTGCATCTGAAACTTGTTCATGATCTGAATCTAAAACTTGTTCATCTAGACTATCATCAGTATTTGAACTGGTTTCAAACTAAATGTGTTGAAGCTTAGATACATTATCTTGTTTCAATTTATCATCTACATCTGGAATTTCAAGTGAAGATTCATTAAATTTAACATCTCTGTTAATGATGATCTTGTGAGTAGTAGGATCCCACAATCTGTATCCCTTAGTCCCATCACCATATCCAACAAAGATATATCTTTTTGATTTAGGATCTAATTTAGAACGCTGATGTTTCGGAACTAGAGCATATGCATCACAACCAAAAACTTTAAGTTTAGAATAATCATAAGGATGACCTTTCCATACCTCTTGAGGGATTTTGCATCCTATTGCAGTTGATGGTGATCGATTTATCAAATAGCACGTTGTAGAAACCGCTTCCGTCCACAATTCCTTCTGCAAATTGGCGTTACTAAGCATACTTCTTGCTCTCTCTAAAAGAGTCCTGTTCATGCGTTCAACAACTCCATTTTGCTGTGGAATATATACAGTGGTTTTATGTCTTTCGATCCCAACATCCTTGCAATAATTATCAAATTCGTTTGAAGTAAACTCACCACCATTGTCAGTTCTTAAACATTTAATGGTTTTTCCAGTGATGTTTTCAACTAATGCTCTAAACTGTTTGAAAACTGTAAATACATCAAACTTCTTCTTTAACATGTAGACCCACACTTTTCTAGAGAAATCATCAATAAAAGATACAAAATATGATGATCCTCCATATGAGGTTATAGGAGATGGACCCCAAACATCATAATGGATATAATCAAGGATTCCCTTACTAGTATGTTTTCCAGTTTTAAACTTCTACTTGCTTTGTTTCCCAAATAGACAATGTTTGCAGAAATCTAATTTAACAAACTTTAAATTAGGAAGTAACTTATGATCAGATAAAATCTTTAAACCTCTTTTGCTCATATGACCCAATCTTTGATGCCATAAACGAATAGAATTACTATCCTTTTCAGATATTGTAGAAACATGATCTGATTCTGTTCTTCCTTCTAACTGAAAAAGATTTCCAACCTTCTTTGATTTCATTACTGGTAAAATTCCTTTATAAACTTTCATTGCTCCACCTTGAATAAAAGTTTTATATCCATTAGTGTCTAGTACTCCTAGTGAAATGAGGTTTTTTCTTAGTTCAGGTACATGTCTTACATCAGTTAGAATTTTATTTGTCCCATCAAACATTTTAAGCTGGATGCTTCCAATTCCCACAATGTTACATGTGTAACATCATTCCCATGTAAACTACTCCATCATTGATTGATTTATAAGTTTTAAACCATTCTCTATGAATGCACATGTGATTTGATGTACCAGAATCTAACAGCCAATGTTGATCATGATTAGACAAATTAACTGATAACACTTCATCACTCATACCTAAAATGGATGCCTAACTTGTATCTGTCGTGTTTGCTTCTTTCTTCTCTGTCAAAGGGTCTTCTTTGGATGTTTTTTGTCTCTTCCAATAGTCCTTCTTCAAATGTCCCGATTTGCCACAAAACCAACACTTTACCTTACTGTTCGTCCCTTTCGATTTTGAACGTGAGTTGTTGTGTTTACTGAAGCATCTTTCTTTAGAACGACCTCTGACCATCATTGCTTCTGATGTAGAGGTTTCTGAATTTGACCTCTTCCTTGTCTCTTCGGACAACAAAGCTCCAACAACATCATCAACTTCAATATTTTCTGATGAACTAAGACTTATAGAAGTAAAAAAATGATCCCATGACTCGGGCAACGAGCATAATAAAGTTATAGCTTTATCTTCTGATTCAAATTTTACTTCTATACTTTCTAACTGCACCAGCAGAGTATTAAAGGTATTCAAATGATCAATAATAGATGAACCTTCCTTCATGCGCAAACTATACAACTGTCACTTCAGAATAATCCTATTGTTTAAGGATTTTGTCATGTACAACTTCTCAAGCTTTGTCCACAAACCAGCAGTAGTTTTCTCTGACACGATGTTAAACAAAACATCATCTACCAACACAGTCAAATACCGCTCAGTGCTCTTTCATCCAAGTCGCTCCATTCATCATCTGTCATGGTGTAAGGCTGTTTGGCCTTTCCCAACAAAGCCTTCACCACGCCTTGTTGCACGAGTAGATCATACATCTTCACTTTCCAGATCTCGAAGTTGTTTTTTCCATTGAACTTCTTGATCTCAAAACAAGCACTTTGAGTTTTTGCCATGTTGTAACACACAAAATCTCCAATTCAAACTTTTTAATAAATCAAGTTTTTATTTAGAAAATGCCTTTACCTTATATTATAATGCCTTTACCTTATAATACAATGCCTCTGTCGTACCATGTCATGGCATATTACAATTTCAAAAAAAAATTGCAGTTTTTTCAAAGAGAAAGAGGCTTGGCGCTCCTCAACGACGGAAGATCCACGCCACAAACAAAATTGACGCGAGTCGTGAAATTGGTGCGCTTAATCCTTCCGTTTCCATGCCAATAGCGATTTTTGGCGCATTGGTGCAATTATAACGCTCAAAACCGCGCTAATTGGCGCGACTGTTTCTTAATAAACCGCGCCAACCCTTCTTTGGGCTCAAAAATGGCACGAATGTTCACAACGAAACCGCGCCAACCCTATCTTCTGTCTCTATCACACGTACCAGCTCCACAACATTGCTCTGATACCAATTGTTGGAGCAAACAACGCACAGCAAAAATTAAATAACATACACAACACACACAAAATAATAATAAAAAATAACACAAAGATTTTAATGTGGTTCACCCAAACAACCTAGGCTACATCCACCAAACAAAGGCATCGGAAATCTTATTATTCAACAGGAGATTACAACAATTTAGTTCTTCACACACTCTCGGCCTTACTCAAATATCCTCTATGGGCTTACATTTTTTATAGCTGGGAGTAGAAAACTGAATCATAAATTCTCTCACAACAAATATAGGATGCAATAACCTCCTCAAGAATAAATGGAGCTAATTTAGCAACAAATCCTATTGTTGTCACATACATGAGATTTTTGCCAAATTTAATGAATAGAAAATCTCAACAGCAGCAAGTGGCTACAACTACACTTGACAACCCTCTAACTCTAACTGGAAAATGACAACCCTCTAACTAGCAAATGGCAGATGACAAAGGTCCCAAAAAGTGCCCAAAAAGAATATCGTTACTTTGTATGTATGCACAATTCACTTATGATAATTGGAAACATTATGAAACCTTTAACGTTTCATACTAATGCTAACTCGAAAGTTAGAATTAATTCTATGTAATTCTATGCATCGGAGGAAATCCAACCCTATGTAATGTTAACCCAAACTTTATATGCATAGGTGAAAAGGAAACTTTGGTTATCTTACTTTAGGAAAGAATATGAATACATTGAAAAATGTGATGCTAGCAATAAGGCTTTAAACTTTATTGTCCAATCAAATTAAAAATAAATCATTTTTTATAGTTTTAAATATAACAAGTTTGGTTAAATAAGCTGTATTGAAATTTGTCAACGCAGATTAATAACAAGTCAAAGCTCTTGCGATCGCAATAGTCCCTACACTACCCAAGGAAGGGATTAGTAAGACACTAAGAGGACACGACTTTTTTAAATAAACAGATAAAATTGTTTTGGGTGTTCAAGGGAACAACATTTTTTTCACGTGCGGATAGGATAATGGGACATTTTTAAAGAAATAGATAAAATTGCTTTGCGTGTTCAAGGAAACAACATTTCTTTCATGTGCGGGTAGGATAATGGGATAAACTTGCTTTGGGTATTTAAGGAACCTAATCTAAGGAGAAATTTTAGGGTAACTAAAATTTCTAGATATATTGGAGTATGGTTAAATGTGTGGAGTGCCAGGGAAATTAGTAATTACGTGTAAAATATCAAAGGAGGGAGAATAATAGAGTGAATTTTGACTTATTCTTGATCTTTTACATGCTACAAAACAAAGCTCGCTTAATGTTCATTGTTTTAAATAATACAAGATGGAACTTACATCAACCTTTTTCATTTAAACACTAATAAAGTGGAGGCAATGAACTTTTACATGATGATAGAGTGGAGTTGGCCTTACCCTCCACTTTTTATATGATAATGAATAGTATTCCAAAGACAAAAACTCATGGAAATTTGCAAATTGGAGCAAAAGCTCAAATGCATGCATGGATAGTTCTTTAAATGTAGACTAGAAGGGAGTGGGAGATGAAGTGAGCTTGTTCACATGGAAGAACGAGTGACTTGGGTTTACAAAGTTATAATGGCTTAATGCAAGCACAATTATGGAGATTGTCCATCCTAAATGTCAATAATATCACCTTGTACAAAAGATAGACTTGTTAATTCCCTCAACATCCCACATCATGTTTAACATAAGCATGTATTGGGTATTAGGTGGCCATTGGTAGCCAAAAGTTTCCTTGAGAGCAAATCAAAATAAAGGAAGGTTGATTGTTGTTGTTGGAAAGAGCATGATGCGACATTCTAACCAACATCTTGAACATGTAAAGGGCATTCATTATGGTAGTACTTATAATGTCAAGGTAGATATAGATATAATGGTTCTAGGTACTATAACAATAAGGCATTGACTCAAGTTCATCCCTTAGAACTCCTAGTAGAAGAATAATGTGTGATGGGTGAAGAAGGGTCCAACACATCATAAAAATATAATTATTCCTTAGAAAAAAACTATAATAATAATTTTTATTAATAATGTTGTTTTTTCTTTTAAAAAACTATATAAAACAATTGTTTATTGATAATGTTGCTTTAATTAATTTACAAGAGCTAGGCATTTTTCTTTAATATTCTTTCTTTTGTAAATTTCAAAATTGCATTGAAAACATAGAGATTTACATCATTCTAAAGATGTTGGTTATCTCTAGCTTTCCATAAGGGAAACAAAACTAGAAATAGCATAAATTATGAGCTATTGTCTAAAAAATGAATGTGTTTGACTAAACCAGATGTACATAGAAATTGAGAGAAAGTGCTACCCCAGCAAAGGGGAACCAACAACCAAAACCATAACAAAAAAATTAGACTTTTAAGATAACCAAACTTAGCCTAAAGAGTAAAAAAACCAAATTTATAAAACTAGATCATCCATGTATGGGAGCCACTATCCCTGAAAAAGATAGAATGAAAAAGATAAAAGACAACAAAAATATAACCATGAAGCAAACCTGAGCATCAAGATGATAGGGAGGTATCAAAGTTTGATCAACTCCCTTGCTACGCGATGGAATTGAAGATCTTAAAGGCGACCCTTAGGCATGCTAGACGACCTTCTGCATCCATCATAAGCATATACAATTCCTCTAGCCTATGTATGAGGTTATCGTATGCCTCTCTTCGAGTAGAAAAAACCTTTCCCAGGAGAAGTTTAATGTGCCAATAAAGTTCAACAATGTAGATATGATGATTTTTTCGTACCCTTGCATTACTAGTATCAAGAATCCATGCAACTATGCCCTCAAAAACATTTGAACCTAGAATGTTTTGACACTCCTGCTTGAATTTCTCTTTGGATTCATGGATTTTAGCTTGTACTTCAGTTAGTGTTTGGGCTTGATAATTGTAAGCTGAGGATTCAACTCAAAAATGGGCTCGAGAGCCACCCACAAAACCACATTTTCCTCCTTCTCTCGGTAGTGAGCACATTGCCTCATCATGGAAACAAGGAAAAGGAGAGAGGATAAAGGAAAAATGGGTTTTAAAATGGAAGGAATAATGATATGAGAGCTCTAGAAGAAAGAAATATTATCCCATGATAGTGCAACTAAAGTATAGAAAGTTGAAGTGAGAACTTCTACATTTGGCAAGGCCAACGTATGCAAGCAAAAGCAAGCAATGAATAATCACGAAGAGTCATATCTAAACAAAATTAGTAGTTGATGGTCACTGTAGGGCAGGGGAGTCCCTAGAAGGGAGGTGAATTAGATGAAAGGTCATAGTGACTTTCACTTGGATAAAGCCCAACTAATGAGGATGCCAAAGTGGCTAACATGGGTGAAAATAATAACTTCCATAGTACGCAGAGGGAGGCTCCCAAGTCAATGAAGAGAATTAATATTGGATGTAGTGGTGGCATGCAAAGGGTGTGGTGCAATAAACTACCTCTTAAGTTGATGAATCTACATTTGTTGAAAAATCTAGGGACACCCTATTCGTGGATTACCATGAAGGATGAAATAAGAGTGAGCTTTGATCCACTTATGAGTGCACAAGTCATGAAACCATTTGATATAATCTCTTTCTGTGAAGTAATATGTTCAATCACTACCTGAAGGTGCCTAAAGGCTCCAAGCTAGGCCCTCATGGGAGTTGAACCTTGCCCAATGGTGAAAACCTTCTCACTCTCCACCCACTCTCCATCATTGGATCTAATCCCTTTGGACATAATCTCTCCAGGTGAAACCACATGTTTGACCATTATCTCAAGGTGCCCCCGTGGCTTTAGATTAGGCCCTCATGAGAATTAGACCTTGTCCAACAGTGAAAAAATCATCATGTAACACCCCTCAATAAGTTGTTATTATTTCTTTACTTTTATTGCAAATGACTTGGTAACTATGGGCCAAATGAAAAGACCAGATATGGATGATGAATGGATGTAAATTTTTATTTTATTTTTATAAATATTAACTATGGTCAGCCAAAAAATACGATAAATATTACTAAATGAGAGTTTTCACTTACTAGGCAGTTAGAAGACAGTTATTCCTCTCCCTAGAGATAGATAATCTCAAATGGGAAAAGGGAGCCAAGACGGTGAGAAGGAAGAAAACCAGAGGCAACCTTGAAGACTTGGTACCTGGTTGGAGGGGGTCCAAAAGAGCATAATAAAGTTGTAATCTTTGAACCTAGGACATTAAATTGTTGAGGTAGGAAGGATGCTACCAAGTAAAGGATTCTTGAGTTGGTTGTCTAGTAGAATCCTACATTGAAGCCCGATGCTCAGTTGAATTTTAGACTAAAGCCTAGTTAGGATCAAGAAAATTCTTGAAAGAACCTGTAGAGGTTACTGATCAGATAATTGTTCTAGAAGTGATAACTAGCTCGACGGGAGTTAAGGTGTTTAATACCATAATCGCTGGTTGGCTGGAGCACTCTTGTTCCTGGTGTTTTGTGGCTGACCCAAATAGTTACAAAAAAGATAAGTAATTTGATCTATTTTTTTATGTAATTTATTTTTAAAGAAATTAATTTGGTCTGTATGATGATACATATGTATACATGTTTCTATCAAAATGGGAAAGTTTAATGAATATTAAATATAATTGTTGGGTGTGGAGCCTGATTATCTTGCTAACTCAGAGGTTATGTTTCATCCATGTCTAAATCCTAGTTCCTAACAAGGTGGAAATGACACTCGTTTAATCATTGTCAGGGGGGGTCTAGGGGGGCGATGGCGACTTTTATGAGCCCCCCCTTGGTGGGGGTTTGGGGATTTTTCCCTAGAAGGCAACCTCGGTATATATGAGGGAATTGTATTCCGGATTTGTATTATTATTATGTGTGTGTGAGAGAGAGAGAGAGGAGGTTGTGTGAGAGTGAAGAGGAAATTACAACATATTTGTTGTAGGTTGTATCTCTTCATTTTGCTAGATAATATAAAAGGAAGGACTGGTTGCTTCTCCATGGACGTAGCGAAAATTGGATGAACCACATGTATTTGTGTCTCTCTTGTTTTATGTGTTTTTCTTGTTTGTGTTTCTGCAGTATTTTATGTGTTCCTTTGATCTGTAATATATAATTTTCTAACAGTAATAATGTTTAGACATAAATATATAAAATTGGAACTAGGTTAGCAAAAGGCCCAACTAGTTGCCCAACAACGTAGAGTAGTAGTCTTGGGTCTAGGAAAAGAACATCTGGAATGAATAGAGCAGGTCCCAGGGTTAGGTCCCACCCAGAATGTTTCGAGAGTGATAGAGTAATTAAAAGACTAGGAAAAACACCACAATTATTCATACTATTTATACAAGCTTAGCAGAAGTAATATTACGGTAATAATAATCACTACAAAAGGATAATTGGAAAATGTAAGAGATTCATAACAGTAATGTGTCTTTACAATTTAAATAAGAAATATATCAATTGTTGCAGAGTCGGTTTGTCAGGTAACCATATAATTTATAAAATAAATTTTCAGTACATTGAAAAAGTGAAAATTAAAAACTATATAATAGTCACATCGATAAGAAAAGAGGAAGGGTTTCTTCTAAACCCTAACACCATTGTAGTAAATATTTAAACTATTTATGACAGTTGGTCGTTCATAAATGATAACCATAACATATTATTAAGATAGTTTTATGTTTACAACAATCCATGGAGGTATTAACAATACTATGTACCACAATTTTTATCAATATATAAAATGATGAGTAATGGCCACCAACATATGAGAATGTACAAAACCCTAATATGGAAGAGAGGTGTAAAACCCCACCGTGAAAGCTAAGTATGGGAATAGTCATGAATTTCACACCTGCAATCAAACCCTGATATACAGAATTCATTATAGGCGTGTTGTGCAAGCAAACCACTAAGTTAAAAGGAAAAGAAGGTGAGAATGTTGAGACTCACTGTTATTTATAGGGTAGGCCGAACAGAACCGTAAGAAATCAAAGAAAGTCAGATTGTTGAACGATGCAACAAATAAAACACACCAACATATTACACATGATGAATATACATTAAGATGCACAATAAATTGTAGTAGTTTCAATGACAAAAGTTACAGTTTTACCTCTGTAGTTATAGATTTGCGCTCTCCAAGGCGAGGGACTGAATGAGACTGTGAGAGTTGTGGGAGGAGGTGGTTACACCCATAACCACCAATTCCAAATCTTATCCATCTATAAAACCCTAAACCACACTAAACATAGATCTTGAAATTAATAATTACAACTATAATAAATTTCAATGTTGGTAACCAGTACATTAAAACAATTTTGGAAACACTGAATTTAAGGATAGGTGTAGGTAATGATTTCGTGTACTGTGAATAAATAAAACTGATGACCATGGAAATACTTTAGTCGAAATATTCAAAACAAGTTATGTCTTATAAGAAACCAAAATGTAATCATCTGAACGAATCATACATTAACTAAGAAATAAATATAAGGTTCCATAATTGAACATAACATATTGGTAAAGTGTGATGTGGTATTACTCCAAAACATATATAGCTTATATGTGAACCCATAATTGGGTGATAACCATTCTCGCATTAACATGAAACACATTTCTTGATAGGTTATATATATATACAATACTATATAAATATATATTGATGGTGATGTTTTTCGAAATAAATAAAGAAATAAAATATGGTGTATGTTACAAGTGGTATGAAAGCCATGGATTCCAATGTTGTGGCTTGTTTAGGGCAAACCAAAAGAATAACAAATTGTTTTTTATGTTACATAGAGGTAGAAAGATGGGGAGAGGATGTGGCATGCGACTTACAGGGCCTACAAACTCTGGGTCAATACCTCCTTTGGGACCAAATCTAGAGAGGTGGGTACAGTTGGGGGTGGAACCCTGAAATACAACTGTGATGCTGCTAAAATTTGTACAATGGTTGAGGGGAAAAATGGAAAACTTAACGGATGATAACGAGTTCTTAATGAGGGAACAAGAATGAATCATAAATATTTTAACTGATAAACAGAATCATATAAATTCTGATCCAACTGTTGATAATGGGAATAGAGCATAATCACATAGGCTAGTGGAAGACATGATGCATGAGAGAAGTCACACGTAGGAATCTAAAGGGGGTAGAGAAGCAAATGAGGAAGAATTTGAAAATGTATCTGGATATAAAATACTAAAACAAAAAAGGTCTAAGTTGCAAGGGGAATTTAGGAAAATAAAACCTCCAACATTTGATGGCGAAGTGGAGGAGAAAGCTGAAACTTGGTTGATAAATATTAATAATTGTTTTCATATTTATGAATATGATGACAACTTAAAGCCCATTTGATGATCTATGATCTTCATGGGAAATCCACCTTGTGGTGGGAAGGAGTTAAGGTTGTATAGGAAATTAATGAACATGAGATATTATGGGAAAATTTTAAAAAATATTTTAAAAATAATTACCTAACTGAACGTTTTTATGATGATACAGCTAAATAATTTCATGATTTGAATTTGGGTCAATTAACTATGGATGAGTTTATGAAAAATTCTACTTTGTTATTAAGTTATGTTCCTTATATATGTGAGGAAAAAGCCAAACAACAAAGTTTCATAAGAAGATTGCCTACATATATGGAGTGATTGGAATTTGATAATCCTAAAACTATGGATGAAGTTATACGAAAGACTTAGATATGTCACCAACAGATGAATCAGAAAGGAGATAGTGGTAAAATCTAGACAAGAAAGAAGGGATGGAAAAACAACCAGAATCCTAAAAAACAAAATGTTGTGAATTCTAAGAATATGCATAAAAATCAGAAAAATAAATTTTCGTGACAAGTCAGCAAAGGCCTCAAATGAAAAATGAACCCAAACTATAGAGGTATCAATCATGTTGGCATTATGATACAAGTGTTGTCCTTGATGACAACTCACTCACAGGTCAGTTCAGTTTTGATGAAAGGAAACCCACAGTGTAACAGATCCATTCAGATGCTGCGCTGAGCACCACATATCTTTTTTTCCTGTCGTACCAAGAAACAGTTGCAAACCCATCACTGAAAATTCCACCTGATGTACTCTTTTGGTCTGATGGACTTCGTGCCCAATATGCATTTGTGAAGCCACACAACTTCACTCCCTCTGCCTATCTGTACCATTGTCCAAACTGGGTAGTGCCTCTGAGGTACTGTAAAACATGCTTGACTACCTTTCAAAATAATCTGGTTTTCCTAACTATAGCTTGGATTCACTGGTTGACTACAGAACACATATATGGTCATGTGTTCACAAGATACATGAGTGAACCCACTAGCTACCTATAAATGGTAGCATCCACGTCTTCACTTGAAGTGACATCCTCCTTCCTCTAGTTGTTTGCTAGAGGTGTCACTATCGGTTCACAAATCTCCATGTAGAATCTATGCAGTATCTCATTTGCATACTTTCCTTAAGAGACAAACAGTTCCCCATCATCTTGCCATACTTCTGACCCGAGGAACTAGTGCATGAGACCCATGTCCTTCATTTCAAATTCCCTTGCAAGGTTCTCGTTGCAAGATTTGATCAACTTCTCATCATTAGTTAAAATCAAATCATCAACATATAAGACAATAATAAGCAATTTACCTTGTACCAAGATGTGATTGAGGTTTGCATCTGCTTTACTTTTGGTGAAGCCCAAACCAGTGAGATAACTATCGATCATGTTGTACCTAGCACAGGTTGTTTGTTTGAGACCATACAACGCTCGCTTGAGCCTACACACATGGGACTCCCGTTCAAATATCTCAAAACCTTCTAGTTGCTCGATGTACACCTCCTCCTCAATAACCCCATTGAGAAATGTTGTTTTTACATCCATATGGTGGATCTGCCACCTCATCTGCATAGCCAGAGCAAGAATTGATATAATGGATGAGTACCTTGCTACAAGAGCAAAGGTATCCTCATAGTCAATTCTTAAATTGATAAGTTTTTGTCTTAATTGCTAATTTTCTTAAATGGTTTTCATCTTAAGTAGCCATTGTTTTAAATCTAAAGTTTTGTCTTAAAATATTTTTGTCTCAATTTTTTTTTGTCTTAAATATAAAGTTGTCTTAAATTGTTTTTGTCTTACATATAAAGTGTTGTCTCAAATCATTTTTGTCTTAAATATAAAGTTTTGTCTTAAAATATTTTTGCCTTAGATTGCTTTTGTCTTAAATATAAAGCTTTGTCTTAAAATATTTTTGTCTCAAACTGTTTTTGTCTTAAATTTAAAGTTTTGTCTTAAACTAATTTTGTCTTAAATATAAAATTTTGTCCTAAAATATTTTTGTCTCAAATTGCTTTTGTTTTAAATTTTATATTTAAGACAATTCGTTTGATATTAAATTTTAATGTAAAATAACTAAAATAAAAAGTGACTTTTTAAGAGAAAATATTTCTTTCATCTTAAAAGTGCCCTTAGTGTAGTAGTGAACAATGTCCTTTCAAAAAATGTCTTAAAAGTGCCCTTAGTGTAGTAGTGATCAATGCCCTTTCACTGACATCTTTGCTTTTTAGCAAAGTGTTAAAAAGCTAAATAATGAGAATCTTTTGCAATTCGTAAAGCACTAAAAGGCTTTGTTGATGTGCTTTCGTTGGCATCTTTGAATTTCTACAAAAGTGTTAAATGCATAACAATGAGGGTCTTTTGCAATTAAAGCAAAGTATTTTCTATAATAGAGTAATTTAAATATTATTTTTCAATAATTCTATTTAAATTTTGGAGAATTCATAATTTAAATTTATAGTTCCTTTGAGACAAATTAAACCAAACCATATATAAAAACCCTTATAAGAAGTAGACAACAAATTCTAAGCAAATTAAACCACGACTTTCCGTCAATCTCTCTAACCCTAGTGCTCTGATAAAATTATATTCTCATTATCCTCAGAAGGCTAAGTAATCAAGCAATCTGGTGCTTGTTTAGATCAACACATTGCTCAAATATCTTGCACTTCTCACTCTGAGTCTGCCCCTTTTGGCATCTCCATCTTCTCATCTGCTTTCACGGTGCAATTTATCAGTCACCAATATAATTAATGGCAAATAATCAGACATTAGCTTCCTCCTCAACCTCTGCAACTCACAACAGAAATTATATTTATGATGTTTTCCTCAATCATAGAGGGTCGAAGGTTAAGAAAACCTTTGCTAGTCATCTCTACCAACGGATCCTCTCCTCTGGATTCAAGGTCTTTCTAGACTAGGAGGAAATGCATGAAGGGGAAAACTTAACTTCTCAAATTGAAGGAGGTATTGCAATGGCTTCTGTTCATGTGGCTATTTTCTCTCTGCAATATGCCAAATCAAAATGGTGTCTCAATGAACTCCTATTGATTTTGAAGTTGGGGCCGACCACTATTCCTGTCGTTTACCATGTTAATCCTTATGATATTTGGAGGATGCAGCATGAAGGCAATCGCAGAAAGTATTTTGAAGCCCTTCGCCAGCTAGAAAATAAGAAGAGATACGAACCTAACACTGCTGAAAAGTGGAGGCAGGCCCTTTCTAGTGTTGCACATATATGCAGTTTGGAACTGCAGGGGTGTAATGGGTAAGATTTTTAATTTTTTTTTCTCGATTTACCTTTAAGTTCTTTAAGCATGTTTCTCACTAGCTTTAGTTATGTATTTGTAAATAATCAGGGACGAGGGGGAGCTTGTGGATAGGGTTTTGCACTTGGTGTAGAAGAGGGCTAGAAAACCCCTTTTGGAGGTGGCCACATATCAAACTGGGTTAGATGAAAAGCTACAAGATTTTGAATAGACTAGGACGTCACAACATCACAGTGAGGAAGTCAAGATTGCAAGGATAACAGGTGTTGGTGGCATTAGCAAGACGACTCTTGCGAAATTGTTCTTTAACCATAAGAGATTAGAGTATGATCGATCTTGCTTTTTGTTTAATGTGTGAGAAGCTCCATCTAGGTGTTCTTTAACATCCTTGCAAAGTAAACTTTATGAGGACTTGACTGGACAGGCTCAAATGGTGAATAGCATTGATGAAGGCATAACGATCTTAAAATGTCAAGTCTCGAATTCTCAAGTTCTCATAATTCTAGATGATGTGGATTATGTTAAGCAGTTGCGAGCATTATTTTCACCATTGAAGGATACGCTTAGTTCATGTAGCATAATTTTAGTTACATATCATAATAAGGCTCTTCTTAAAAGTTGTGGAATGAAGAACTCGTCCAATTATAATTTTAAAGGTCTGAATAAAGAAGATTCTCGAGATCTTTTTTGCTTGCACGCTTTACAACAGTCTTACCCTGTTGTAGGATTTGAAGAAGTTGTTAACCAATTTTTGGATCAGTGCCAAGGATTGTCGTTATCTCTCAAAGTGACAGGGGCTCTTCTTTACTCAAAAAGCCAGGACTTGGGGTATTAGAGAGCCTAGTTACAAAAGATATCTGATGTACTTCCCAGTGATGTACAAGGCAGACTTAAAATTGGTTTTGATAGCCTTGATGAGCAAGAGAGAGAGATCTTCTTAGACATTGCTTGTTTCTTCACAGGAGAAAACATAGAGAAGGCCATCAAAATATGGGACGCATCTAGCTTAGAAGGATCCATCATCTTCAGAAAATAAAGACATAAAAATGATAAAGCAGTTCACCCCTTCTGGGCTACATCTGCTGGATCAAGCCTCTCCAACTAGGCTTGTTCTCTTGTATTAAAAATACTACAAAGGCTAATATAAGAATATTAGTGTCTCAAAAGACAAATCTGAATGTAAATACAGAATCAGAAGATAGGAGTTAGCTAAACATGCTCTTTCCCAAGCACTAAACAGTGAAATTGTACCTGATACAGTACTTTCCCCAATTGGCCCTAGTGGCCCTTTAGACTTGCATGGAGACTTTCGAGGTGAAGATGACCTCAATGGGTTCTAAAACCTCTGCCATTAGACTTAGAAGGTCGAAAATAGCAGACATAGGCTTTTGAATCACCAAAAATGGATGAACATAGCCCCCAAACAACTCAAGCACTGAAATGGCCCTAATGGCCCTTAAAGCTTCCCTGAAGCTAAACAGTGAGAAGAATGCCTCAAAAGGAAAAACGAGCAGTAGAAATGGATTCAGAATGCTGAAAGTCTTCAGGAATGACCTTCGTTCCACATTCAATGGCTGCACAATTCCCAATGCAGCTCCCAAACTGATTTGGTTCTAGTGGCTCCTAGAAATTCCACAAAGCAAAAACACCTGCAAATGACCTCAGATGGCTGTGAAACCTATGCCAATGGCTTCAGAACTCGAAGAGACCCAAAATCAAAAACAAATTTGTCCAAAAAGGACTTTCCTAGCCAAAGTTATGGCTCATTAAAGTTTCTCTAGTCTGCCCTAGAAAAACTCCAGATAAAACTGGCTAACTGCCAGATAACCCCGACAAATAGGCAATTCCGCCATTTTTGGAGCGCTCTGCCAAATCCTCCACCAAACAGACCGCTGGTTAACGGATTGTTTTAATGGCACATGTGAACACATTTATCAACGAGCAGTTTACCTTGGATAGTGCACCTGGACAGTTAGTGGACGGGCCGTGAACTATGTGTTAACTCCCGCGTTTGGTGGCAATGTGACCATGTATAATCCTATGGTGATCGTTAGTTTTGCATTGGTGGTTATGGGTTATGCCCTTGGTTTTTGGGCGACGGTCACGTTGTAGGGGGGTTGGCCCTTAGGGGCTGGCCCCCTTCATTTCCCGCCATACACACAATCAAACGTTAAAAAACGTTTATGCCGCCCACATAACAAGACTCAAGCGTGTGGTGCAACGGTAAGTCTTGGCATTCGTTTAGGCTAGGTTGTGGGTTCAAACCACAATTCGACCAAAGTTTTACACATGCGCCCAAAGTCCTTACGTCATGTTGATGTCACCTTGGGCCATGTGGCGGCCTCCGAGCCTACCACATGGGAACCTGTGATTGGCTGCCCAAATGGAATATTCCAAACAATTTCTGCAGAATATTCTTTTTTCAATTTTTTTTGAAAAAAAATTCAAAATTCAATGTTATTGGGCATTTCTTCTTTTTAACATAACTTCCTCATATAGAGACCGTTTGCTGCACCGGAATCAGGAGGACAAGTTGTATCTAGTCGTTTAGGTTCAAACTAGTTCTAAGCACTTTCATTTTTGACCATTTTACGACACTTGGTCCTGAGCTCCTGATCACACCTCCCAAATGAGAAGGCTTTTGGTCCCCAAAAGCTTACTGAATCTCTGAACTGAACTTTACAACACTTGAGGAACAGTAATATCCTCTTCCGTTCAGCCAAAAGAGCATACTGATGCCAAAATGTCATGCCTTGCCAACTGTCATCATGGCAACTTTTCGCTGCATAAGCCAAGTACTTGTCGAATCCCGACCAAGCTTGTTCTTTTGCCAGACAAATCTGAAATTGCAAGAACCAGCAATGGAACTTGCTGATATATGAGCTGAAATATTCCTCTGAACATGTGGGCTTGCCAACTGTCATGATGCCCATCCATTGCACCTATGCTCCAGAAGAAGAGCTGCCTCCCAAATGAGAAGGCTTTTACCAGTTGTAGCATGCTAAATATATTGCAAATGCTCATCCCAAACTCTTGGGATACTTGCTGCAAAAACTTCTCAAAAGCAGTAGAGACCGATGCTGAAATTTGAGCCCTCTTTGCATGCATGCTTTTCCAGCTCATGGGATTGTGCACTGCTTTGCACCAATTTCCTTCCTTGTATCAAATGACACCAAAGATATCTTGTGCAACAAGACAATCATCAACAATAATTTGTTCTGAAATATGTTGAACAATGGACTGAACCATCAGCATAACAAGTGTGTACACAACCGAAACAAGTCGACAAAACATGTGCACCACAATTGACACAAGTCGATAACATAAGTGGCACAATCGACACAAGTCGATGAAACATGTGACACAATCGACACAAGTCGATGAAACATGTGACACAATCGACAATGTAAAAGTGTGCTCACAAGCGACACTAGTCGACCAACAACAAGATACATTTACAAACACATGTATGTATCATGTACAATGAACTATATATAGTTCGACAAATATGCCTACAACATCTATGTACAGGTGTAACTTCAACTCTTCTTTTGCAAAGACCAACAGGCACATCAACCCAATAAAAACACATATGGGTGACAAGAGCTGAAATGAAATACATTGCTGCAAAACTAGTGAGTATCATACTTATCTTTTACCATCCTGCAACTTGCATTCCCTTAACAAAGAAATGCATTCAATCAAAAGACATGCAACTTTAATTGGATAAGAATTCTAACCATTTCTTTCCAATCCATTTCAAAGGCGCTTCCTTTAACTGCACATTGATATCAACATGTGTATCATCTTGACACATCTCAATGATGGAAACTTCCTTCCCATTCTGGCCATACTCTTTCTCCAATTTCTTCAACTTTCGTGGAAGCATTGTTAGATTCAGAGTCCAACACCTTTCAGCAGTATGTCCATGCTTATGGCAATAAGTGCAACACATGTTCATCTTCTTGACAACATGATTTGCATTTTTCAATGGAACTTTGGCTTCTTGCCTCCTTTCCTTCAAAAGTTTCCTATATGTTGCCATTCTTTTCCAACATCTAGAAACACTATGGTTAACCAAGCCACAAAAAGAACATGCAATTCTTTTCCAATGCTTATGTGGAAATTTTCCATGCTTTACATGATCAAAGGAAATATGATTGAAATCAGATTTATACCTTTCTCTTTCACCTTCATTACCTTCATGAGGAGGTGAATCAAATGAAGAAGAAGCTCCTTTTAGAACACCATCGATCCCTTCAATGGTTTTAGAGCTTTCACAATTCCCTTTTTCAAGTGTCTGCTTATGCACACCTTCTTCTTGCAAGGTATGTTTCAAACTATTGCATTCCTCAAGGATACAACCTTTACAACCTTGAGATAGAGAACCTGAAATGAAACTCCTTCTAGGAACTGTTTCAATTTCCTTCATGGCTGCTTTGGAACTTTCTCCATAAGATTGTCCATAGCCAAGAGCCAAATACTTAGGCCTTACCTCAACCATTATTGGCTCAATTGTACCTTGTGCATGTTTGCCCAATCCTTTTCCTTCATATCCCATTTTGGACATCAACTTGGACCCTATGCCTCTGGTATGTTTCTCAAAAGAACCAACATAAACATTCTTATAAGAATTTGAAGACAAGTTTGAATGATTTACCTCATCCTCAGGCATTTTCTTGGACAAAGCTTCTTGAGCTTGAAGGAGTTATTTCTCCATGTCATGCAGTCTTTGGAGAATTATTTCCTTCTCATCCTTCATAGCCAACAATTGTGCATGAAGCTAAACACTTTCTCTTTGATCCTCATTCAGAATCTGCACCATGTCCTTCACCTTAATGAACTCATTCTTCATGTCATTATTGAAGAATTTTGTGAATGAGGAAACTTCACTTGTGGAAGAAGTTGACATTATGTAAATGGTCAATTAAACAAAAGAAACTTCCAAATAAGAGTTCTCAAAGCTTTCAATCAAATGACAAGATTTAACCAAATGTCAAACAAAAAACCCCTTCTTATTCAAGCACCATTTACAACACATAAAACACTCAATCTCTTACACTGCTTTAACACCTTTTGCACAAACAAATTCTCAACCCGAGCTCTGATACCATCTGATCTGAAAATGGAATGTACTTGTTTAAGGGTGCAAGGTATCCATTTTCCATAATTTCAAATGTGAGCTATACACTCCAAGTGACCTCTTAAAATGTGAAAACTTCTTATTTCTTATACAGAGATAGATTGTAGGGGCATTCACCGGACATGTCACCTCTAAAGAGAGGATGAGTTCCAGAGGCTACCTGGCCCTCTACAGGCTCTGCCTAAAGAAATAACGAAGTAAACACTTAGAAGTCTTTGACATACACATACTTGAAGTTTGATGTCTTGCAGAATAAGAAAAATAACTTTTTGCAGCTGAATAGGTGATTATGTGTGTATGCAAGTTATGTATATTTGTTGTTTAAAACTTTATATCAGTTTTGTTTAGCATATCATCTTCAACAAATAAACACATCAAAATGATAAAGCAGTTCACCCCTTCTGGGCTTGCTCGACCAAGCCTATCCAACTAAGCTTGTCCTCTTGTATTAAAAATGCTACAAAGGCTAATACAAGAATATTAGTGTCTCGAGAGACATATCTGTCTGTAAATACAGAATCAGAAGATAGGAATTAGTTAAACATGCTCTTTCCCAAGCACTAAACAGTGAAATTGTACCTGATATAGTACTTTCCCCAATTGGCCCTTTAGACTTGCATGGAGAATTTCGAGGTGAAGATGACCTCAATGGGTTCTGAAACCTCTGTTATTAGACTCAGAAGGTCGAAAATAGCATACATAGGCTTTTGAATCACCAAAAATGGATGAACATAGCCCCAAATAGCTCAAGCACTGAAATGACCCTAGTGGCCCTGAAAGCTTCCCTGAAGCTAAACAATGAGAAGAATGCCTCAACAGGAAAAACGAGCTGTAGAAATGGATTCAGAATGTTGAAAGTCTTCAGGAATGACCTTCATTTCACATGCAATGGCTACACAATTCCCAATGCAACTCCCAAACTGATTTGGCTCTAGTGGCTCCTGGAACTTCCACGAAGCAAAAACACCTGCAAATGACCTTAGATGTCTGTGAAACCTGTGCCAATGGCTTCAGAAGGTCGAAGAGACCCAAAATCAAAAAACAATTAATCCAAAAAGGACATTCCTAGCCAAAGTTACGGCTCATTAAAGTTTTTTCAGTCTGCCCTAGAAAAACTCCAGATAAAACTGGCTAACTGCCAGATAACCCCAACAAATAGGCAATTCCGCCATTTTTGGAGCACTCTGCCAAATCCTCTGCCAGATAGACCGTCGGTTAATGGATTGTTTTAATGGCACATGTGAATGCATTTATCAACGGGAAATTTACCTTGGATAGCGCACCTGGACGGTTAGTGGACGGGCAGTGAGCTGTGTGTTAACACCCGCGTTTGGTGGCAATGTGACCACGTATAATCCTGTGGTGACCATTAGTTTTGCGTTGGAGGTTATGGGTTATGCCCTTGGTTTTTGGGCAACGGTCACGTTGGAGGGGGGTTGGCCTCGCTCATTTCCCGCCCTACACAAAATCAAACGTTAACAAACGTTTATGCCACCCACATAACAAGACTCAAGCGTGTGGCGCAATGGTAAGTCTTGGCATTCGTTTAGGCTAGGTTGTGGGTTCAAACCACAATTCGACCAAAATTTTACACATGCGCCAAAAGTCCTTACGTCATGCTGATGTCACCTTGGGCCACGTGGCGTCCTCCGAGCCTACCACGTGGCAACCTGTGATTGGTTACCCAAATGGAATATTCCAAAGAATTTCGGCGGAATATTCTTTTTTTAATTTTTTTGAAAAAAATTTCAAAATTCAATGTTATTGGGCATTTCTTCTTTTTAGCATAAATTCCTCTTACAGAGACCGTTTTTTGAACCGTTTGCGGCACCGGAATCCGAAGGACGAGCTCTATCTAGTCGTTTAGGTTCAAACTAGTTCTGAGCACTTTCATTTTTGACCATTTTGTGACACTTGGTCCTGAGCTCCTGATCAATGGAGAAGCCCTAACGTTGTTGTATGAAGAAGTAATAATACGCAGCCGTGGAAATGAAAGCAAAAACCCTAGCCACAAGTCTAAGGAGAAGAGATGCCCTAAACCTAGTTGCTACGCTGCCTAATGGAGATGGTACCTAAACGTTGTCCTAGAATAAGTTCTCTACACATGGAATGCCCTTGCTGTCATGAAAGGGAAATCCCTTATCCTATACAGAGTCATGAAAGGAATACCATTGTTTTCATGGAAGGAATGCTATCACACATAAATGTTGAGATAAAGAAGCCACACTTTCAGCTATGCTTAATGTTGTTCCAAATAAGGATGCTCTATTTGCCGTTTGGATTGAATCACAATCATGAATGATAGATCCAAGTCTTATGATGAATGTTGTAACATTATAGACAACATAGTATATGACAGCAAGATGTATGGTGCAGCAGTATGGACAACAAAAAGTATGGTGCAGCAGTGGGACAACAGCACTACATGGTGTTGCAATGATAAGAAATGGGACAACAAAGGCAACTTAGTAAAGTATGGTGCAACAATGGGACAACAATGCTACATGGCGCTGCAATGATAATAAATAGGATAGCAAAGGGAATTTGGTGAAGTGTGGTGCAACATATGATACAATAATGGGAAAACAATGGTCAATGGCATATAGTGCACAACTGGACAACAATGGTACAATGGTACAACATGAGACAACTAGTATTTAGTGTAGCAAATTCATGGTGCTGTTATGGTATGGAAAAGCACAACGAGACAGCCATGACATTGTGCAGTAGTAGCACAATGGTACCTCAGCCTGCAAGGGACAACAAACTAATATTGAGACAGCAACTTGCAAGAGACAACAAACTAATATTAAGACAGCAACTTTCAAATGTGGACAAAATTCTATCGACTTACCACTATTGTTTGGGTCGGTTCAATGACATGATAAATTGATTTCATCATGCGGTTATAATAACATTGGGTATGCTGCATTATCCATCCTTGTATCCATCGAGTGTTCAATTTTTGGAATTAATGGAGGAAAAATGCACAACAAATGGGGCACCGCAGTGTATTGTAAAACGTTTCGTCCAATCCGTTAAAGGGGTAGACAGAAGTTGCATTGACACGACACATTGAGGGAACACGAAAGAGAGAGCCCAAAAGCAAATGCAGAACCTACACTGGACACGACACTGCAAGGGAACGCAAAACTTACAGTACAATAACGATGCAACCATTTTCCTTAACATAACCATCATTTTATTTATTTAAATCTATCACATATGCAGAGGAGGTATTTTAAAAATGCAGGATATCAATATTCTATGAATGATCTATGATAGGCACTGCTCATAAAGGCCAGGCTGGGGAAGCGATTGGATTTCGCACGCGTTCCCTCTCCCCGCCCTGAACTGACTGTTCCGGTACAAGGATCAAAATTGAACACATCACAATCCATGAAAATTGAAAATAAGACAATCTACAGAGATTAATATATATAGATTTATTGTTTGTTCAAAAATTGAGCTTATAATAAGTCATAAGCAATAAATACTAAAATCTACGCCATAATTCACTTCTTCACATCTCAATTTAAACCAGCCATAATTAACTTCTTTTAAACCACTTCTCTGCAAGTGCTCTGAAGGTCTTGAAAGGCGGGCGAACGCACTGCGGTGGGAAGTCGAAGATCTTGACATGCGTGTGAACGCACTGCGGTCCGAAGCGGAAGTTCTTGACAGGTGGTCGAAGGCCACTTTATGGGCACTGCTGATAGAGGCTAGACTGGTGCAGCGGTTGAATTCAACAGGTATTTATTACTTTTGTTTTTTAATGGATACTTATTAATTTTATTAAATTTATCCCTATCCACTTATTTTTAGTGAGTTTTTTTATAAATTTTATTAAATTTATCCCTATCCACTTATTTTTAGTGAGATTTTTTGGATTTTTTCAGTGTAATTTTTCTAAAATTTTGTAGAGATTTATTGAAATCACAAACTTGATGAGTAACCACTGCAAAATCTAAGTGTCTTAGGGTTTTTTCAGTATCCACTTATTTTTAATGAGATTTTTTGCTTTTTTCAGTGTAATTTCTCTTAAATTTTGCAGAGATTTATTGAAATCACAAGTTTTATGAGTAACTTCTGTAAAATCTAATGCCTTAAGATTCTTTCAGAATGCTGAATTTATATATATAATTAAAAAACCAGTGTAAATAATACAAATCAAAATTTTACCTCAAATTTGTTTCAAACACCAAATTTTTTTTTAAAAATTACACTATATTTAATATAAATGGCATTTAACAGATATTTCCTACATTTACAAGGGATTTACTATTTTTGTGTTTTAATAGATACTTAATTTTATCAAATTTATGGATGATCTGAAAATTCCTTTATACTTAAAAGGTGTAGATTTATGAGGTTCAGTTCTCATCTAGTTTCAAGTTTATATCTGAAGAGCGTATCGGAGGTATCTTCAACCTAAATAAATATGAAAAAAAATCCAAAACATCAATTCAACGTATTTTCTTAGTTACAAATGCACTGTGCATTTAGATTTAAAAATTATACATTTTCACTGTTTGATTACACAGAAATTTGATATTTCTTCTGAATTTTATATAATAATTAAAATTTTATTTTATTTTTTAATATTATTTTTTATTATTTTAAAAATACAAATACACAAAATTTAAAATTTCTAAATAATATATTATATATATATATATATATAATAATTTGGTTTTAAAACATTATTAATTTAAATATATATTTAAAGCACTTATTTTTCTAATAGGGTGTAACTATTTTGATACTATTATAAGTGTGTTATGTTTAGTGTTTTGTTTATGTATATTGATTGTTTACAATATTTTATTTGGTTATCATTGTATGTTTCATAAAATTGATCCCTTCAATCAATACATCTAGATTGAGATCTCTGATTCTACATCTAATAGGATCTTTCTTGCAATCTGCTATTTCACCCCTATCAACTCTACATCTTATAAGAAAAACAATATGGATAAGAATTTTTCTTTCAATACCTTAGAAAAAGACATCTACAACCTAAGTAATGAAGGCAATATCTTTTTGCTTGGGGACTTTAATGCTCGAACTCCCACTAACCAAGCTATTGTGTTAAGTAACAACTCTAACCTCGACCCCTTGGGCTTGATGAGGATGGTAACTTAGCTAATAGATTCAAGAGAAAATATGAAGACATGATCGAGAACTTATTTGGTATCGAGCTCCTCAAACTTTGTAGTTTCGAGGACCTAATCATTTGTAATGGTATTAATAAATGGCCTCTCTCCGGTCAGACATGTTTCCATGGGCTGGGTAGAAGCGTCGTAGATTATGTGATTTCTGAAATCCATGTCCTCAACCATATTACAAACTTTGAGCTTTTTAATGGGTATGAGCCTGACTCTGACCACAGACCTTTGTCCTTATCCCTCAATCTTGCTATGCATACCACCTACATGCAGGAGAACAATAAAAGCGAAAGTCACATTCACTTCGATAGAAGTAATGTTGACCTTTTCTTAAGGGACTTGGAAAGGGATTTAGGCTCTCTAAATTATAATAACAACGTTGATCAAATCTGTTATCATTTTACTACTACCTTTCCACCACCATTAGAAAATTTTCTAATTAGACTTCATATAAGAAAAATAATAGAACTTCTAGTCCTTGGTATGACAAAGACTGTAAAATTGCGAGGAAAGCAATCAGAGACACCCCTACTGAAAGCATTGAGCTCCATAATATAAGTATATACAAAGTTCTCAATAAGAGGAAGAAGAGGTCATATACTAATAAGATACAAGAACATTTTCTCCACCTTTCTAAAGTTGGGCCCAAAAAGTTTTGGCGGAATGTGCTTATTCATAAAATTAAAGATAATCATCCTATCCCCCTAGAAAATTAGGATAACTATCTTAAGAAGTTTTACGACTCTCCAAACACCATGGGAACCATCTTAAACACTCCTATTAAGGATGATATTTTTTCTCTGGAAGACATAGATTCTGGGATTAATAAGCTCGCTAATGGGAAAGCCAAAGATATTGAAGGTTACCAATCTTTGATATTTAAAATGGGAAAATTTATCTTCATTCCTCATCTCCACAAGATTCTCAATTTGGCTGTAAATCATGGCTTCCCTAAGTTTTGGACTCAAAGCCTTATTATGCCTATCTTCAAAAATGAGGACAAAAGCATTCCCTCTAACTATATGACCATTATGATTAGCCACATCCTAGCCAAGTTTTATGTTGATGATATCGTTCTTCTTGCAACAAGCCATGATGAACTAGACAAACAACTTAAGACTACTCATGTCTACTGCTCCAAGATAGGTATGACAGTTAATACTAACAAGACTAAAGTTATGATCATTAAATCCAAAACAATCACCCATGGTAGTTTTTCCTATGATAACCATTAGCTTGAGCATGTTTCTTCTTATAAATATTTGGGTATTGACTTTCCTCATCAACTCAACTGGAATTATAGTATCGAGAAAAGAATTATTGGAGGTTGGAAAGCTTATTATGAGGTTGAAAACAATTGTAAGTCAGTCGATCTTTACATTTGGAGTAAAAAAAGGTTCCTCTTTGAGACTCTCGTCACCCTCGTTATTTTATACAGATGTGCAGTTTGGGGGTGCAGTATATCTAGGGAGTCATGAAGAAAGATTGAGATGATCCAAAAGCAATTCATAACCTATAACCTCAAGATCAAGGGAAATACTCTCTATCCTATCCTCTTGATCGAAACTGACCTGTCCCCCATTGAAAGTGCAGTTATGTCCAGATTTCTGATATATAAAAAGAAACTTCACAATATGGAATCCAAGAGCCTCCCAAAAATTGCTTCTAACTTTAGTCAAAATCCCCACCTGCGCCTCAAGTGTGGATGGCATCAGGATGCTCAGTCTTGGTTCAACCTTTGGGGGATTAAGGAGGAGGTCATTATGGGAAGCAAAAATAGTATCAAAGATATTATTACCTCCAACTTTAAGGATAGGATGTGAGATGCTAAGGAGCTGGAGGGTAAAAGGAAGCTAAGCTACTATAAGGAGGTGATCAACCCCACCCTTGATAACCTGAATTATCTCTCTATGTTGACCAGCACTAAGAAGAAAATGAACATCATTAGGATTAGAACTAACTCTCATGAGCTTCGGAGTGAGACTAAGCAGTGGTATACTCCCAAGACTCCCAAGGACGATAGAATCTGTCAGATTTGTGATACTAAAAAGGTGGAAGATGAAAAGCACTTCCTTTTAGACTGCCTGACTCTTACCCACATCCGCTCTCAATTCCCTATCATGAGCCACACCTCCAATCTTCTTGACTTATTAATTCAACCCAACTATAGCGATCTCGGAATGCTTCTTTCCCTGCTCCTTGATCATAGAAAAAGATTTTGAAGAATGACAATTAGACTCTCTTTTCTTGAATTCCGATAGACCACATTGGTTTTAATGGACATTAATCATCATCATTGTCATTTATGTATATTAATTAGTTTAAGAAGAATTATATTTCATCATTACATATGTGACATTTAGTATTGAGCAAATTGATTATATATATTAATTGGTTTAAAAAGAAATATGATATAAAAAGAAATTCTGTGATTTTCAAAATTCAATTTGTTTGTTAGATAATTTATTAAACTCTATAAAATAAATATAAATTATTACATAAAGTGTGAGAAAAATATTATAGAATAAATTTATTTACAAGTAATAAGTTCTATTACATTTATCTTTGATGGGTTATAGTTGATTGATTGAAAGGAAAGAAACGGAGATGAGTATCAAAGTCAATGATAAATTTTAACAATTTTAAGTACTTGACAATGAAATAAATTATAAATAAAAACCTTGTAAAAACATTTTGAAAGTTTTGAATTTCCTATTTTTATAGTAATTGCATTTAATTATTAAATATAAAATAATTTTAATAATTATTAATTTAATCAATTTATATTTTTTTTTATTAAGTAAATTAAAAATAGATTTTTATTATTTATTAATATTTTTATATATTTTACATTAAATTATTGTTAAAAATTTAAAAAACTATTTCTGAAATTTAAAAACTATTTCTGAAGTTTAAAAACTTAATTTTTTTAAGAAGTTGGTGTTGAACTTGATAAATAAAAACTATTGTTTTATATGATTGATTGGAAAAAATGTAATTTAAATGTTTAATGCTTTTAATTTTTCTTATAAGTTGGCTCCAATTTATTTTATTTTCTTTTTTTCTTTTCTCTTCTTCTTCTTCTTTTTTCCTTTTTTTTTTTTTTTTTCCTTCTTCTTCTTTTTCTTCCTTCTTTCTTTCTTTCTTTCTTTTTCTTTCTTTTTTTTCTTTTTTTTTTCTTTCTTCTTTTTTTTTCTTTTTTTTCTCCACAATGGTGTGATATTGTCCACTTTGGGCCTAAGCCCTCATGGATTTGTTTTTGAGCTTTACCCCCAAAAGGCCTCATACCAATGGAGATATTTGTCCATCCTTATATACCCATGATCCTCCCCACTTCTAGTCAATGTGGGACTTTGGTCGTATACCCAACAATCCTCCCCTCGAACAAAGGACCATCTAGCCTCCCCTCAAACAATTATCCATCCGTCCACTCTCTACCAACCAAGATTCTCCGCTCCAATGCGTTGGAAGCACATGCCTTACATGGAGCACCACCTGCCTCGAGATCTTGCTCTATCCCAGGTCAACTCCTCTTCACCGTGTTGGGACAAAGACACGTCCATGAAGAATCCGGAGCACACCACCTATCTAACCGAGCACATCGATGGATCCCATCGTCATATTACCGGGGCCCACCACCTTCGTTCAGCATTCCAAGGATTCATCCACTTGGCTAACTTTGGAACTTGGCTTTGATACCACTTGTAAGAACTATTGCACCCGTCAACAACAGTGTTGCCTTGCAGCTTGTACAAAGTTCCAATCCGAACTCCCCGCATCAATACCAGTGCTTCTCGAACCATCTTGCAGGTATCCTTCTCGAACACTGTCTTTACACCTGCATCATCCAACTTGCTTACAGAAATCAGATTTCTGGCCAACGCAGAATATGCAAAACACCCGGAAGGGTTCTAACCCTTCCACCTTGCAACTTCAACTTTACTTTTCCGCGACCAATGATTCTAGCCTTCCTATCATCTCCTACGAAGACATCACCACCATCATATCTCATACTCGCAGAACCACTCTCTATGGGGAGTGAAGTGAAAGGATGCACCTGAGTCAATCAACCATGCCTCATGATCTACATGTGTACTTGAAGAAGCCAAGTACACATCCCCACCTTCATCTGAGGTGGTTCTCGCCTCTGCAGAAGGAGCATCATCAGATCCTTTTCCTTTATCAGGAGCTTTAGGTTTACAGTCCCTTTTGTAGTGCCCTTCCTTTCCTCATTTCTAGCACACCACCTTTACATGTTTTTCCTAGAGATTTAGATCTCCCACTTGATGACTTATTTTTGTTTTTGTTCTGGGACTATCCTCGTACAAAAAAGGCATCACCATTCTGGCTCTCCATATTTTTCTGTCTCATCTCCTCTTTCAGCAAGGATGAGAGTATTTCATTAAACTACAAGGCAGTTGCATTGCTACCTATTGCAATAACCAGACTATCCCACGAATCTGGTAGAGAACAAAACAAAATGGTGCACTTATCTTCATCTAAAATTTTAATATCAACAAATGATAACTAACTTACCATAGTATTAAATGTGTTCAGATGCTCTATCACCAAGTCTCCATCTTTCATCCTCAGGTTATACAGCTTTTTCCGCAGGAACAGTTTATTCACTAGAGGCTTAGATTGGTACAAAGTCCCTAACTTGTCCAACAAAGCCTTGGCCGTAGCTTCCCCTGATACATTTAGCAATACTGAATCTGAGACACACAATCATATAGTGCTCTTTGCCTTCCGATCCAACTTCTTCCATTCTTCATTGGAGACTCCCGTTGGTTTAGTACCCAGATCTACCACAATCCACTAGTCTTTATCCACCAACAGATCCTCCATCTTGAGTTTCCACAACTCAAAACTCTGAGCATTAAATTTCTCGATCTCTATCTTTCCACTACTCGCCATCTTCTTTCATCACCAGAATCAATCTCATAGATCTCCCACTAAACAGGGTTTACCACAGGCCCAAGAGAAACCCCTCAACAACAAAGGCATCCCCTTGAAGCCAAAATTGCTTTGATACCAAATGTAGGTTTCAACCCCGTACAGAAATTACCTGCATATGAATTCTAAAACACACAAAATAAATAATGTGAGAGCATAACACATAAAACACGTATACACAAAGATTTCCCCTGGATCCCAAAACCGAGACTACCAACTTGATTTTTCATTATGTTCCTTTCAATGTTATAATACATATTTATACATGTCGAAGCATCCAATACCATGGACCAAAAACCATCACGTCCAGTACCATGGACCAAAAACCATCGCGTCTAAAGAACATGTTCAAAAATCATGCACAAAACCATATGTGGGCTCAAACCCCCTGTGACCCCCCCCTCTACACAATTGCTGCAATGAACGGGAGCTCTACCTCCCCTCTAACCCAACTATGTGGGCTTGTCATGGAAAGAATATAACACAACCCAACAACAATGAAATTTGAAGTTTCACCTATAGGAAATACCAATGAAGGTATGCAACAGATTCATATTCAGCTGGAAAATTTGACTGTGCAGTTACAAGATATGAATAAAAGTAAAGAAGTCAGAGAAGAAGTGTGGCATATGAACTGCAAATCGGAAGGCCAATCTAAAGAACAATGCCTTTTTTTAGAAATTACATGGCTAGTGGAGCACCAAATCCTTTAAATGTCGGATCCAGTCTATGGTGATAGATATGTAAAAATAGAGGTGAACATAGACCAGAAGATTGTTATTTATTACAAAAATATGTGAAGACTCCCAGGAATTTATATTGAAATTTCTATAAATACGTAGGACATGATGAGAACCATTGTCAAGCTTATGAACTAATGATGGAGGGTGATGATGACACTTATAGGATGCAAGAAGAAGAACATGGACATGAGGATAATGGACATTGTAGTAGTCGAGGTGGTTATCAAGGAAGAGGTCAAGGTAGTGGAGTTGGTTGCAGACGTGGAAAAATTATTTTTTGTAACTGCAACTGGCCATGACACTTTGCAAGTGATTGTCAAAATCCCACTATGACATGTAAGTATTGTAAATATTTTGATCATGTAATGAAAGAATGTCTGGTATTTATGGAAAAAATGAAAGAAAATGAAACCAGTAGCCAACACATAATATCCAGATGATGATTGTCGAAAGAAGAACTGATGATCCCAGAATCAATATTGTTAGAGAAGTGGAGTTGTGATCGGTGATGAAAAAGTAAAGGAAAAGAAGGAATATGAAACTATATGGGTTACAAATACTATTGACAAATATCTTGTCTTTGATATTAAGAAGGAAAAAGAGGTGTTTATGGAAGCCAATTAAATATTTATGGATGTTGGAGCCTTGACATCTAGTGCACAGCTAAAAGAGAAAATTAACTGTGACATAACATCAAATTCAACACAGAAACAAGATTTGACACAAGATCACAATTCAGTGAACCAAAAAGGTATTTTAAAGTCTTTTCTGTAAAATTGTATGAAGTTATTAAGAGATCAAAAAGTTGTAGAAGGACTTGAGGAATTGATAGATTCTTTTGCATCAAAATAAATACCGCAAAATGAGTTTCTCACAATTAACAATTTGCATCAATAGAAGAGAACAAGAAGATAAACGAGGCTTAGTGCGCATATAGAAGACAATGAGACAGATCATGTTATTTTATATTTGGAATCTAAGGCTAATGCTCTGACAAAGAAGACATGGGAGTTAATGGGTAAGTCAAAGTTACAGTGGTCACCTATTAAGCTAAGGATGGAAAATCACCAGAAGATATTACCCTTAGAAATACTATCAAGTGTGACAGTGGACATTGAAGGAGTTCACACTACTGGTGACTATGAAGTAACAGAAATTGTGGATGACGATAACCCTTATCTTGGATTTCTTGGAGTTGATTGGGAATTTGATAACATAGCTATAATTAATATAAATAAGAGTCAAATGATATTCGAATGGAATAATGTGAGGGTAATTGTTCCCTTGGATCCATGAGAAGGAGAAAGGTATACAAAGCCAGTTACAGAAAAAGACTGCGCAGTTGATATAGATCATATATGTCAATTGAAAATAAAGGAAAATGATTTTGTTAACCCTAATGGAAAGGGAACGTTAACTTGGGAGCATGACAGTTCTTATGCATTAGACTGAGAAGAAGAATTGGAGAATTGGCATAACAAGATACATGAGGTATCTACAAGGTAGTGTTCAAGAGTTACTAAATTAGTTCATTGCATGACATCTGAGGTATGTAATTTGCCTTCTTATGATGGCTTGGGTGATGTGAATATTTTTCTTAATGAATATGAAGAACAAGTTCTAGAAAGTCAAATATTGTTAGTTTTGGACATAGCCCTAAAAGATACTCCTATTAGATGGTAGGTTACACACAAGAATAATACAAAAGCTTGGCAGGAATGTCAAAGGTTGATGTGGATAACATTTGGTCGGATAAATACATAGATGAAGATAAAATATGATGGTGAAACTAGTCCTAAGGATCATATTCGGTTACGTACTACAACATGGAAGGAGATTCCACAACAAGAATGGGTACATAGGTTCATTCATACATTGAAGACAATTCCTCAGAACTTGTACTTAGAAACAAAGCTACAACATGGTACTGAGAACTAAGCATATATGGTTGATGGGTTTATATTAACACTTAGATTTGAAGATGATTTTCCATATATACATTGAACCCTTTAGACAATTAAGAGGAAGATATTTGAAAATACATCTCCAAGGACATGGAACTAACCTGATTGGGTTGTGGAGATAGAACATGCACTAGAATGCTACAACCTTATTGCAGAAGAAGAAGAAGATCCTCACAACATTGACATAGTAGAATTAGAAGGACATTGTGAAGTAAATGAACCTAAGCCAAAGATACCAAATATAACAAATCTAGTGAAAACAAAGAACATAAACAAAGGATTAGAAGAGGAACCAAAGTTTTCAACTATAGGAGATTATTGGGATGAAGAGACAGTCAGCAAGGTTACAAAATTTCTTCATGAGTATTAGGAGCTGTTTCCCACTAACTTTTCATAAATGAAGGGTATAGTATGAGAATTAGGAGGTATGAAGATCCCCCTTAAGCCTAATGCAAATCTAGTCAAGAAAAGGCCTTACATATTGAATCTAAAGTATAAGGAGAAAGTAAAAGTTCAGTTGGATAAGATGATAGTAGCAGTAGTTATTGAACCTATGGAAGAATTAGTGTGGGTAAGTCCTATGGTGGCAAAAGAAAAGAAAAATCAAGGAGAAATCAAGATTTGTGTTGATTTGAGGAAGTTAAAGAATGCATGCTTACATGATCCTTTCCTTACCCCTTTCATAGATGAAGTATTAGACAATGTATTAGGTTAGGATGTTTATCCATTTACAGATGGATTTTTAGGATATCATCAGATTAGGATTATGTTGGAGGCTTTTGATAAATGGAATATTGATTTTGTTGGACCTATCAATCCACCTTGAAAGAGGAATAGTGCAAGGTACATAATTACTGAAAATAATTATTTGACAAAATGGGCTGAAGAAACCAGTAAGAGATTGTAGCACAGAGGCTGCTACGAAGCTGATTTTTGAATACATATTGTCTAGATTTGGGTGTCTAAAGATCTTGATTAATGAACGAGGTTCAGATTTCCCAAACAAGACTATTGAAGTGTTGATTGAGGAATTCCAAGTTTATCATCAAAATAGTACTCCTTATCATCCTCAGGCCAATGGAACTATGGAAGCATCTAACAAGATTTTATAGAATGCACTGACTAATGTATGCAATGTAAGCATAGATGACTAGGACCTTAGAATTCCAACAATATTATGGGATTATAGGACTACATGCAATAACTTGATAGGTCAGACACCCTTAAGGTTGATTTATGGGAAAGAAGTTGTGATTCCCATGGAATACATTGTCCCTAGCCTAAGGATTGCAACATTTACAAATATGGTGGACCCTGACATAATGGAGGAAAGAATGTCACAATTGACTTCTTTGGAAGAAGACATATTTATAACAAGATTCCATCAGCAAGTACAATAAGCCCTGGAATTATAGACATATTAAGCAAAAGAACTTCCAGGTAGGAGAATTTGTTCTCCTCTATGATATTTTGTTTGTGAAGTTCCCAGGAAAATAAAAAATGTAATGGTTAGGCCCATATGTTACCGACTATATTACAGATGGAGGCCCAATTCAGTTAGTGAAGTTAAATGGAGAGTTGATTGAAGGGGGAGTAAATGGTAGTAGGTTGAAGTTGTACAGGAACATCCTTGCCCCTACAACTTCACCCTGAGGAAGAAAGAGAAAATTCCTAGTGCCACCTGTAGTTGAAAGTGGGCATTGGACTATAAACTATGTTTTAGAGAGCTTCGATGTAGGAATTTACTTCACTATAGTTTGGAATATGTCAAGTTTGCAAAAGTCACAAAAAAGGATGAGATGTGCACTAGAGTGTGGAATGTGTAAAATTTTCCCAGAAAATAGAAATATGACCATTAAAAGTGAAAAGTATGCAAAAGCTTGCATTTATGAGGAGAAATTAGCAACATCTAAGGATAGATATGCAATTAATGAGAAAATCTGAAGTCCATGTGGAAATAATCAAATATAATGATGGGGTTTGGATTTCATAATCGTTATAAATAGTTGTCTCCTGCCCAAATGAGGAACTTTGCTAAATCAATAGCTTGAGTATTGATAATGTGAATAAGTGTAGAGAATGTTGCTATGTATGTCATCTGAACAATCTTAGGAAGAAATTGTGTGGGATTTTCGTGACAATGGATTATCTGGAATCATGGAAGCCATTGTTATGCCAACATCATCAACTAAAATACCTAGAGTAACATCAACTACAACACCATCACTACAGAAAGATAGGAGATCCCCATTAAACAATCTATCTAAGGAAGTGAGAAGAAACAAGATAAGAAAGCGACTAAACCTCAAAAAAAGTACGAGCCAATCAAAGAAAGTGATGAAGAAGTGGAGAAGATACAGGTGGAAGAAGGTGACGCAATATTTTTTATCACCCCTACCACCATATATCCCACCACGGAAAATAAATGCTAAACCTATAAAAGAATCAAAAGATGCAAAGTATGGAACATTTACACCCTTGCTGCTGGAAGCAGTACTCTTTAAAGGAGAAGTCTTAGGAATAATTTCATAGCTTAAGTTAAAGGATTATGATTTTAATGACAGGAAGAAGTACCCTCAATTTTCACCATATTGATATTTGAAATAGGTGCACTACCCAGACAATGGAATAAAGAGGTTAGAGCTGCAAAAATGGGCAAACAGGTTGGCACAATCAGGACTACTAAATATGTTGAATGTCCCAAAATTTAACACAAGTGCGGGGAGAACATTGTGTGTAAGGAAATTGCTCGTGCTAGTTCACGATGGAAGTTTATGGTTGGGAATAAGATCCCCATAGACCCTATGTTGATATGGAGGATTACAAAATTTTCATACCAAGGAGGGAACCCAGTGGAGGAGTTCATTGGAAAGGATCAGGACCCTGCTATAGTCGAAAGTATGAAGAAAAATTTTAGGCTAGTCAAAGGAAAGAGGGGCTATGATATAAATTTGAGCAGTGACCAAGAAATTCACTTCATGTCGCACATATTAGCCAGGAAGATTATGGGGAAATGCTGTGTGAACAAAGTTCCTGTGTCAGTGGTGTCGTTAGCCACACAGTGTGCTAACAGGGTTTAGTATAACTATGGTGGATATCTATGGAAGAAGTTCTTGGATGACTACCGCGAGGTCTATGAGAAATGTAAAAGTTTCCACTATGCTTGGTTGATGTTACTTTTTTTATGTTGGTGTGGAGAGGACCAGACGAGTTGTAGTTCACTAAGATACCTACAGATACCTATTAAAACATGAGGTACACTTCACTGTGGTTTACCACCAACACATCATGCAGAAAAGAAAATTGAATACATTTTGTACTTTATCACATTGATTTACACATTCTACTAAACTAGCATCCCAGACTCTCACCGAGCTTATACAAGAAGTATAGCTTTGTGGCAAAGTTCAAGGTAGATTTCCACAAGGTGTACGTACAAGCACATAGGGGTAGAAAAAATAAATGGTATGCTTTGCGATATATGGTGACTAAATATTATGGTAGATACAAAATTGGCCTGAAGAATGGATGAATCCACTGGAGGTAATAGGAGATAGTATGATAGATGAAGAAGGGCTAGACACTTCAGAGCAAGGTGAAGCCAGTGGAAAAGATAAGGAGCAGGATGACCATGTATCAGACGAGGAACAATTACATGATGAGGGTCAACAGGATCCTCCTGAGGCATATGAGCAGAACAAGGAGATAGAAAATAAAGAAACAGGAAAAACTACTGGAGAAAAAAGGAAGCAAAAAGGTGAAGCTACCTCAAAGAAAAAAGAAGTAGAAGGTCGATAAGATAAAGGATCTCATGGTCCTTACTGAAGGAGAAATAGATCGGATTAGGGAAAAGATACAGGAATCAACAATAGAATCCTCGAACAATGTATAAGATTGCTACAGTGCACTTATGACTAGTTTCGCAGAGCCAATCAAATAACTGAATATACTGACACAAACCGTTAGACAACCCATGCAGATAGAGGACACGGTTGGATTAGAAAGGAAGATAGAGAATATGCTTGCAGTGAGGCTAGTGCAGATGCCTACAGGATCCCCACAATTCAACTCTAAATAACTAAAACAACAAGCTAAAGAATGGAAGAACGTCAATGTGAATATCATAATAGTGTCACTGCCAAGGCTACAAAAACTACACTTGGAGATTATAGAGTAGTTGAAACTATGAGAACAAAAACACATCACAGCCGAATATAAAAGTAGAAAAAGAGCAAGTTGTGTTTTGGCTGAAGCTCAAGTAGATGATGCAAAAAAGGATCAAATGGAAGAGGAATGCCAAAAGATCAAGGGGGTGGTCAAAGCCACATGTAAAGATATTTGAGACCTTGATGTCTCAGAGGAAGAGGTAGTAGAAGAAAAGGTCCCAAAACTCGACCTTGTAGGAAAGGGGTATAAGGACAAAAATTTTGAAGTTAAATTCAAGTATGAAATGTAGATTAGTGAGCTACAAATGAAGATGTAACCAACCACACCATAGGAAGTAAGGGATCAGAGGGAGACCAACCTAAAGACTGTAATGACCAGCATCTCGGCAACATTGGTAGACTATGGGAAGTTGTTAAATGAAAGTTTACAAATTTGGAATTTTTTCTAGGAAGATCCAAATGTATAGAAATTGCAGGAAGAAATGCAACAAAAGTAACAATAGTTAGAAGAGATTTGAGCATTTGTGAAGACCTTACCAATCTCAAATAGGCTCATGAAAATCATTAAGAGTAAGGCCCTCTAGAAGAACATTGAGGAACTAGAGAAGGAGGAGAAAATTTTGATAGAGAGGACTCAACCTTGGCAGGATGGGGCCCTCTAGTTATCACAGGCAGTGGCTGAGAAGATTAAGGGTCTTTCACAAAGGGAAACAGTGTTGGTGCCGAATGCTGTAGAATATGTGATAGAGGCACTATTGGAGGAAGCACAGTATAAGGATAAGGAGTTGACAAAAGCTCTACAATAGTTCAACCGAGCCTACAAAAACATCACAACAAAAATGAGAGGCAAAGAAACTAAGTGACATGAGACAAGTCATCTATGAGTGTTAGGGACCTGTTGGATGCAACCCAACTTGTATTAGTTTTTGGTGAAGACTCTGCATTTTGTGGAGAGAAGCACAAAGTAAAGGATGTAGTGGAGCACAAAGTGGGCCATGCAGGTGGAGTAGCAGAGCACCAAGTGGACTATGTAGTATATATACTACACAATATATGGGCTTTGGAGTAGGTCGAAGCACCTCCCTTTCTATAAAAGAATACTATTTTGAAAATGGTGAATGGTTTTTGGACCATATGTTAGAAAATTATATATTATAGAGCAATGGAAGACATAAAATATATTGCAGAAATATAAACATACAAACACATAAAACAAGAGAGACATAAATATGCGTGGTTCACCCAATTTGGGATACTTCCATGGAGAAACAACCAGTCCTTCCTTTTATATTATCCAACAAAATGAAGAGATACAACCTACAGCAGATCCATTGTAATTCCCTCTTCGCTCTCACACAATCTCCTCTCTCTTTCTCACTCAGAATATAGATCTACATAGATTCAATATAATTACCTTATACATAGCGAGGGGTTTCCTTATAAGGAAAAAAACCCTAAATTAAACATAACTTCTACTGTTAGATCTCCGCCTAATGAACAATTCAAATTGACTACAACATGACAACATTTTACAAGGAAAATTTACATCTATTTTTAGATTCGGGGGTGCTAACCCCAATCCCCCACCAAGGTGTGGTCTTCAAATAATCGTTGTCGCCCCCTTGGATCTCCCTAGACCCCCCTGGTGGCGTACATTTTACGGGTGGCGTAGCTGCCACATTACAAACTGGGGTCCAATATGGCAATACCTCTACATAAAGAAGATAATCAGGCTCCACTCCCAACACCATAGTAGCTTGTATTAGGGGATTCCTTAGTATATGGACCATGGAATTGCGAGGATATATCCCTCTATGTGATAATATATATAGGGATGAATAATAAAGAAGAAGAAACATAGTATTGAAGAATCACATCATGTATTGAATCGTTGTATATTTTTGAATTGAGGTTTGGGGCAAGAAGGCGAGGCTCTGTACCTGAGCATGTAGAGGCCTAAGTCCATAGTTGAGTGCGCAGACTGCCTATAGTTGAGTGCGCACATCAAGAACTGTTTTCTGTATAAATTCTCTATTGTAAGAAACAATTCTTGTGGATGTAGTCCCACATTGGGATGAAACATGGTAAAATTTGTGTCTTCGTGTGTTTATTTGCTTATTATCTATTGTAGCGTAGTAGTTGCATTTTACTTTAGTACATTGAAGCTTTATGGATGTATATGATATGTTTGAAGTGATGAATGTAATGTGGTGAAGTAATGTATGAATGTGAAGTAATCTATGTATGTTAAGTATAAGAAAACACAAAAATACCACATTGCATTGCCCCTCAAGGATGCAGAAATGTTGGTCAGGTATTCAAGCTTTTGGCTCTCTTATAGCTCTTTAAGGTTGCTAGTTTTATCCCTTCAATATCCATAGAGGTCTCTTGTGGTGGGAAGGGAAAAATTCTCCAGGTGTTTGGTTAGATTTTCATCTGCGAGATGTTGGTGTCTGCAACTCATTGACCAATAATCTCCTTGTTAGTCTAGGTCCTTTCCCTCCAATAGTTACCGTAGTTGGAGTTAATACTCTCCTCGTCAGTTTGGGGCCTTAGCACCCAGTAGTTACAATTGTTGGAATGGGTATTTATCTTACTATGGGGTTGGGAAGCTACCCTAGGGTCATAATTTGGGTGTGGGATAGTATCTATGTGCTTGTTTCATATTCTCCCAGAGAAGGCAGTACTAATGTGATGCATCCAAAGCCACACATAGATTGTTTCCTCCCTCCAACCAAACGAATTTCTTCCAAGCTAGGAGGGCAAGAATCTTATTTGCAGGTGGCAATGGAAACAAACACATCTCCATCCTCTGGTTGAGGCAGTCACACTGCTGGCAAAGCGGGCCCAGCAACTTCTAAGGGTTGTGGAGACGTGGTGGTTCGATGGATGGTCATAGTGGTTGTGGTGGTTCTTCATCCAGTTGTGGAGGGAGAAGCCCATGGACTACGAAGCAGGGTGGGGGGTCACGAGGAAAGGGAACTGATAGTCGAGGGAATATGCAACAACCTGAGTGGGAACATGTGACAAGCTGAGCATGGAGGCATGGAAGAATAACATTGATGTCTAGATACTTGTCAAAATTTGATTCAATCTCTGTTGGAACATTTGGAAACTTCAGAGAGGGTGCAACAAGAAGAACATGCCACACTCATTGCCACTTTAAACAATATACATTACTTTGAGTGTAATGTTGGAGAACAGATCATGGTGGTTTGGCGTGGCTGGAATTTGATATCAAAGAAGGTGGAGAAGTTGGAGTCATGGATGATGTACTTTGGGGAGCATGTTCAATGTTCCTTCCACCCTTCTCCTCCTCCAAGGACTACTCCAGACAAGCCTACCTCAATTACTTCAAATGACGGATCATGGTTACAAGTGTTTCACTTGGTTTACATGTTTTCTTATGTTTTTGGCCTCCTAAGTTATGGACTTAGTCTCTAGCCGTTCTTTTGTTTATTTGTCATATGATGATCATAGTAGTGAACAAACTTGGTGGGGGTGATACTACCTGCATTTTGAAACTCATGTACTCCTTTTTTGCTAAATGAATAGAACCTTAACTTACAAAAAAAATATTAATGTATAATAATATTATATATATGAGAATAAATATAATTTTTTATAATAAAATAAATCTTTGTACATTTATTTTAATTTATATTTTCAACTAAAAATTATTACATTTTGTTTATTTTAATATTTAATATTTATTATATTTGAAAGTGAGACAAATTTATGTTAGATTAATTTTTTCAAATAATAGTAATATTTTTATTAATAAATTAAATTTGTATTTATTTGTATGTATATGTATTCAAGATAATGTTTGCAAATTTGTATGAGTTCAAATCATGTATATTTCAAATCATTATGTCTTGTACTTGTGTTGGTTGATGTGGGATCCCTTAAGGCCCACCTACCAACAAGCTTTGTCTCATTGACATCAGAAAATTATCTTGGACCAAGGCTAGGGTTAGATCAGGTACTTAGGAGCCTACATGCCTTAATGGCAGATATCCTTGTCATCTACCAAGGGAATACATCAATGTTTCTTGGTGGATGAATTATGCAGTCCATTTGACTTCAAAAATTTATTCATGGCTAGTAGAATGTACCTAGTGCCTTGATTCCCATTGACATCAAAGGTGGGATATCTCGCATTGGTTAATGACTTCCTCAATGGTCAGTAATCCAATGATTCTTTCTTATGTTCAACATTGACACCATTTATTCACATAAGCAAGATTGCACATAGTGTGTAGTGGTTGAAGACTATATGGTTTCGTGAACTCAGTACATATTTGCAGCAGTGTGGACATTTGTAGCATCATTTCCTTTTCCTGTAGTAGTCATATTTTTTCAATAAAGGTTGCCATATAGCAGCTTGATCATCATTTGCAGCAGTCATCTTCCTTCTTTGTTTGGGTACATACAACTCCTCGGGCATGGGGGAGAAGGGGACCTTCATTTTTCAACCTCCTTTACTATCTCCAGTTCAGCCTTCTTTAGCAAATTCATATACACATTAGCAACAATCATTCCAACTCCAACTTTTAGTCGTGTTCCCCATCATCTTTCACTTCATCTTGTGGCACCAGGCACATCAATGATAAAGGTAAAACTTGAGGTAAATTTGGCTTATGATTCTCTAATTCATTAGAAGGTTAAAGAAACTTAATGATTCACCACTTCTCCTTCCATGCATTTCATCTTTTATAAACCATCATCCTTTTATTATCCTTAGATTCACTCCACATATACTCTAATTACAAGACCATGTTAAAAGAAAAAACCTTATGGTGAAATGATAAAACAACCTCTATGATGTCCTCTCCTTCCATGATGAAAAAAATGAGGATGAAATCATTAATGCCATGAAATGATAAAGGAGACCACCTATAGACATTGGTCTTACGAAGGCAGAGTACCAATCACCCATTCACCATCTCCATCCCTCATCTCTCCTTCACTGGTCCCTTTCTTGTCCTCAATTTGTATTGCTTTTAGTGTGACCTATTAAGTATGAACAGTGTTGCACCACAAGAACCAACACCTCCAAACATTCAAGTAAGTGTTGCTCCACTAGAACCATCAGCTCAAATATCCAAGTAATGTTTTCCCACAAGAACCTATCAAAGAGAAAGAGATTTGTTTGCATGAGGACATGCAAACCCTCAGGCATGGGGGGATTTGGGCCTCGAATATGCCCATTTTTCCATCATACAAAAATGTCATTTATAACCTAAATTCTGACACCAGCATACTCATTTCACATCACAATTCCATCATTTATCGCCAAATCACATCCTATGCCTTGTGGTTGATTATCATTAGTTTTATTAGATTTTCTATGATTAAATATGATTATGACATGATTTACTAATGATGGTTTCCCTAAGCTCATTTTCATATGGTTCCATCACTGAGTTTCTTCACAAGCTAGTAGAGTATGGAAATGATCAATTTGGGGCTTTAACACTTTCGACATGCTTCCAGAGAAAATGAGAGAGTTTATTGTAAAAAATAATGTTGTAATATCTTTCCATAACCTAGATTTCACCCAGGTCACTCATATGGATCTCCAGAAGGAAATTCACAATTTTACCCAAATCTACAGTAATTTTCAAACTAGCCACTTCTGCCTCAATTTTCATGTAGTTGAAGGCGAATGAAGAAAATCTGGTACATGGGTTTTGGTCCCAATATATCTAGTTTACCAAACCTGAAACAGTTTTCTAAAATTCCTTACAATTTGGAAGAAATATGGAGTTCTCTGAGGCTAGTTTATATAAAATAGCCAGATTTGTACTTAAACAATCAAATTCAGATCTACCTATTTTTATGCCACAGTTATGGTTTGATAAGTTCTTGTCCTACATCCTCACTGAACTTATCTGGTGCCAATATTGTGGTTAGTTGAGGATTTTTTATACTAAATAGAACAGGTCATTCCATCAATCTAATCTGGAAGATCGATTTAGCGAGGTTGTTAAACTTGCTAGGTATGGTCCTGTGCTGTTTTTACCTAAAGTTGATGCCTATAAAGGATGATCTTTAATAACTAGGAAGGGAGGGAGCAAAATAGAATACTGTCATTTGTATCTTTGAAGTGTTATATCCAGACATATTATTTTTAATTGAAGACTGTTATGATGGCCATGTATTAAGTTCAGATCGATTCGTTGGATGGTTTGTTGTGAGTTCATGAATTAGATGTGCTAAATATTTCTATTTTTCTGTAAGTAGCTAAGATTCCCCAGGTGTGGCCAGGCCCACCATCATTTGGGTATAGCTATGTATTAATTTTTAGGAAGCATAGTCGTGTGTTAAATTATAGCTGCTTCACATTTGTTTCTAGTTTGTCTATTAGATTGTTTATACACTACGTGGAGACTTTCATTAATTTGGAACAATTTCAGTGTGTTAAATATTGTATGCATTTTCAAACCTTTCAATTTAGAGATCTGAATGTGCAGTTCTTGTGTGCATCATAGAGATTTGCATGCCTACCTTTGATATAGAGTCATACTCTGTTTTCCACAGAAACGAGTTGTATTTCCCTCACTGTGTTGTTGTAGCCATAAGAAAAATTGTTTCAATTGCATTGTGAATCAAATGCCTATGGTGAGCTAGTCCCTTTGTTGGAAACACAGAATTCACCCCTCAAATGCTGAAGTCGATGTAATTCATTGTGTATCAAGATTGATATTTTGTGGATTTCGTTGTGTTGAGTAGGGAGCTGGATTGACTAATTGATAGTGTGCATTGAGTGAATCACAAATAGAATTGCATTTCTTATTCTTCATTTTGTTTGATCATTTTCATGCATGGATGTTAATGTAGGAGCATTCCTTTTAGTTGAAATAGTTCAAATCATCATAGAATAATTTGGTCATTTTTCTTGTTTAATTAGTGAAAGATAGATTCTTGGTTTCTTTAATAAAGTTCACAGATTGATTTTAATAGTTCAATTGAGTGATTTAGATTTCAGTGTGATTCCATTTTCCCTTGTTTTGAGTGATTGAGTGTAGTGTTGAAGTCTAGGATTTGATAAATATAGATACTTTTGGTTGAAATCGTAGTTTCTAGCTTGAGGTTATTTCCATTAGCATTGCCTTAGTATAATGTGTGCTTGTTATATTTTGAAGTAGTTAAGCTTGCGATCAGCAGTGTGATCTATTTATTTCATTAAGAAGACAAAGTGTTGGTTTGATGAATGCTAAGTAGGTTTTCTTAAGCTTATTTTGGGATTTGATTCATGATTGAATGTAACTCTAGGATAACCTATTAAGTACAATTTTGTGTGTCTTATAGCAATTCATAATTGTCTTATTTTGCTTTTCATTCTTGAAAATAGAATTAGGGTTTGATATTTGAGCTTGTTCCTAAGGTTATTATAGATTAGGTAATATGTATACAGATTAGTTGAATGTGAGAGATCAATTTTGCTTAGTCAATTATATGAGACAAAATATTTAGATTAGTTCCTAACATAAAGATCTTTTGCTTGTTGTCAAGACAATGGAATTAATGTGAACCCTTTCTCATTCTAGGGTTTGAATCAAACAACAATTATTGAGTGCAACATTGATTTCCTAGTTTAAAATTGAATTACCGTTGCAAGTAGATTAGATCTTTCAATTCTTTCAAGTGCAAATTGTAAAAGCCATAAATTAGGATTTGGATTTCGAATGCAACTTTAAACTGCTGAGTTAATGTCTGGAGTCTATTAATTAGGAATTCACTTTCATAGTCTATCAAAATGGAACCTGTGGTAAAGAATTAAGTCTTCACTTGAGTTCATATTCGAGTCTAAGAACAGATTATGTTAAGTTTATAGACATTTCAAGTCATTAAGTTGAATTTTATTATTGATACTTATTATGTTAGCAAGATGGATTGATTTCCTTTTTGAGTTGTGTGTTTATAGGCATTTGCATGTTCCATTGCTTAGCTGATCATTATAAAGGACACATTAAAGCTCTGACCTACAAACTGAATCAAGAAGTGCAGTACAACTTGTGTTTACAAGCTCAGATTAACATATAGATGTAGGAGAATTAATAAACCTATTTAATTTCCCAACAATACCCATACTCATTCGAAGAAGAGTTTAGTAGTTGCTTCTGCTGTGATATTCTTCTTGTAATAAACCATAATGGCCATCTTCAAGAATATATCAATGACCACAAAAACATAGTCATTTCCATGCTTGGTAAAAGGAAGGTGCGCCATGTAATCCATGGAGATGTATTCCCAAGGTCGACTAGGGGTAGCAACAAAGTATAGAGGCCTTACTTCTTGCTGGTCATTTTCAAAATGGTGTAGATAGTGTAGGATGTAATGTACTTTCCGACATCATGTCAAAGATTCGATGAGTAGAAATAGTTCAGCAGTACTACCACTATCTTCTTGATCCCGAAATGCCCAATGACCCGACTGTGGTACACTTCCCAAATCATCTTGTGACGCTTGCTTGAAGGAACACAAAGGTGTCCCAGGTGGCATAACGAAGCATCCTAAAGGTGAAAATCTAGAAATTGTTAACCCTCCAAGAGCGTCTAGTATGCATGGCTGAATTCTGGGTTGCGTTTGTAGAGAAGTGGTCAAACAAAAGTCTCTTTCCCACAAGAGTTGAGCATTATGGTTAACAGCATGATCAGGGGTCATCTGAGGCAGTTTGTAACATTATTGGTGTTTCCCTTCTTATACTTGATACTCAAATGGAATTGTTGTATGAATGTGGACCAGTTCTGATGGTGATCATTCTGCAACTTCCCTTGCATATGTACGAATTGCAAGGGTTGGTGGTCTGTGTCGATGACTGTTTCCTTCCACAAAATGTAATGCTTCCATTGTTGGTAGGCCTACACAGTGGAATACATATATTTTTCATAATTGCGATACTTCCAGACTGTGTCTAAAATTGTCTTACTGTAATATGCCACTAGATGCTCCTATTGAGTAAGGACTGCCCCAATAGCATAGTTAGAGTAATCTGTCTCGATCTCAAATGGTTGTTGAAAGTTTCGTAATGTGAGTACTAGTGCAAAGAAGAGGCGATGTTTTAAATCTATGAATGCCTTATGTTGAGATTCATACCAAAAGAATTATGCTTTTTATCCTCCCTTGGTGACTTGAATCAAGGGCCAAGTGATATGAGGGAACCCCGACACGAACCTGCAGAAGAAATTGGTAAGACCTGGAAAGTTGAGTAGCTCTGTGAGAGTGGTCGAGGCTGGATAATCCTGAATGACTTGGATCTTTGCTAGATCCACATGCACCCCCTGTTCACCAATAATGCATCCCAGATACTGAACTTAGGTCATGCCAAAAGTGCATTTCTCCAAATTGGCACACAACTTATGTTGCCAAAGTTTTTGGAGAACCTGTCGGATGTGGTGGAGGTGCTCTTCCCAACTCTGGCGAAAGATCAGGATGTCATCTAAGTATACCACTACAAATGAGTTGGTGAATGGCTGCAAGATGTCATCCATCAACCTCATGAATTTTACAGGAGCATTCGTAAACTTGAAAGGCATAACCAACCATTTGAAAAGGCCCTGCTTGGCTTTGAAGGCAATATTCCATACATCAAAGGGTTCGATTGGTACTTGGTGATATATAGACTTCAAGTCAATCTTACTAAAATATCTTTCACCCTTGAGTTGGTCTAAAATGTCATCAATCTGTGGGATCGGGTACCTATTCCAGACAGTGATCATGTTCAGCGCCCAATAGTGAATACATAGTCTCCAAGTAGCAACTTGCCCCAATGGGCCCATAGTTTGGAATTTCATCTCCTAGGGTTATCTTTTTGGATTTTTAGGGTTTTCCATTGCTTCTCAATAATAAATAGGCCTTCAAGCCTCATTGTAACACATTTCAGAGGCATGTAGCTACCACATCTCTTCTGAGAGATAAGCTACCATCACTCGAGCTAGTTTACTTCCATTTTGTATGTAAGCATATTTTAGTTCTTTGATATTAATGAAATGAATTTTTATTTGTGCTACATCTCTGTGTGTATGGTTATATCTATAGTTTGTTGTGTTCTTGTTTAAATTCACATCATTCACTCTCATAAAAAGAAGGAATACAAACTAAGGAAAGTGTCTAAAAGTAAAGCAAGGAAGTGAGGGAGAATGAGTGTGCAGAGGGAATGTTTGTGCAAGGCAAGGAATAAGAACTTTCTTTTTCACATACCTTTATTCCACAAATAAAATTTGGTAATATATACATATATAGACACAAACACAGATATATATATATATAATATATATATATAATATATATAATATATATATATTATATATATATATATATATATATAATTATAATATATAGTTCGCTAGTAAATTGTAAGAAAAACATATTTTTTTATTTTCTTTCAAAGGGTTTAGTCTGAGTCATTTTGGAATATATATTCACACCATCTATAAACATTTGAAAAAGTAGTGTATCACCTTATTTTCTAGTTTGGTTATTTACCATGCACTGTAGGTAATATTATAGTATTTATAAGTTGTCTGTGTATTTATAGATGTTCAATTCTCATTTCAAATCTGATGTTTGATATATTTTCAATATAAGTTAAGAAATATAAAACCTAATTATAACTATATTTGTTTGTGAGGAGAAAACTAAAAAATATCTTCCTAGGCTATATATATTTGATAATATATTATAAACAACGTAACATCATACCTAAATAATTGCAAATTAGGTATTATTTTATTTTTCCCTTTAAACAAATTGATAGTCTACTTTATCTTCATCTGTACGAATTCATAAAAGTTTAGGTGATGAATATTTGCATATGCCACAACATGAAGATGACTTTGAAAAACTTCAAAGCAATAAAAGAAAAATCAATCTCATTTTCAATGTTGATCACAAATATTATATGCTTAAACACCGATCTCTCCCCAAAAATAAGAAGAATCTTTATTAATTGACATGAAGAGTAATTTTTAGTGTAAATATAAATTTGTATCATTTTTTCACTTGAAAAAAATATGTAAGATTATTTGTAAGCTTCCATGGATATTTCAATGGAAGGCTCATCACAATAGACCATATAAAATTATATTTAAAATATGAAATTATATATTATTATAGTTTTTTTATTATTATTATGGATATGTAGATTATGATTAATAGTGTATGTATGCATATTAAAATTATGCAGAATATATAGAACAATGCTATAAAATCTTAAAAACACATTTGAAACAAGCTATGACCTAGGAAACCCTTTCGGGAGAAAAACCCAGCTAGAAGGTGAGGTCACTCCACTCACTTTCTATGAATAGAAATGTTTGCAAGTATAAAAATATGGTTTGTGGCCTGTGGACTGCTATAGTGCACAAATCCTCTCTATATGCTCTATTTCCTATCCATATCAACTATATTTTATTTAGCTATGGAACAAATGCACTAAAAATAATTGAACCCATTTTCCTCCTAGTGGCCTAGTTATGGCATAGTGCAATAACCTATAAGTGGTTAGGTTTGACTATATCAACTCTTAATTTGAGTTACAATATAAACTCTCAACCAGAGTTACAATATAAACTCTTATATAGTTTTCTTCATCATAATCATGTAATCATGTGGCTAGCCCATTTTCCATGAATTAAGGGGGATGTCGTGACATCATCTCAAATTATGGTGGTGAAACCGAGAAGGTCAATTGTTACAGAGCATTTTGTCACTATCCTTGCACACCACGTTCCATGATCCTAGAGGACCTCTACAATAAACCCTGCATGCTTTGCCATCATGAAAAAACTCCCATCATGTCCCTCTCCATCAGTAGAATGATTCATTTTTTCATCATTTCCTAAGAATATTCCTTTTACCCCGGTTTACAAGACCAATGCTAATGACTAGTTTCCTCCTTGCGCCGATTTGCAGAGATTAAAATGAGGACTAGCATCGTATAATTCTATTGAGCCTTTTCTCAGTCGATTCGTTCCTCATTTGGCAAGTGTTTTAAATATGGAGTCAAAGCTTCTAGGTCTAGAAGCTTCGTAATGGAAGTCTGGTAAATGGTTGGGTTGGGTGGAGCTGAAGAAGTAAATTTGGGCTCCTTTCCCCTATTAGGATGGAACCAACCCAAGAGATAAAGCCTTCTCATATGATAAGAGGAACAAACTCCCCTCTATCCAAGCTATATAAACCCCTACTTTTACAAGCTTCACTAGTTTCAGTCTTAGTATTTTTGGAGCTTAAATAATCAGTAAGACATATATAGCTTGTATCTCTATAGTTTATGTTTGGGGGAGAATAATGTGTTTGGTTTGGTTTGATACTAAAGGGAAAAGGAACCCAAAATGATAGCTTTGAAGGACCTTTAGATTAAACATAGCTGATGGCGCTTGAGCCAAATCTTCAACAATGTTATAATGTTTAGTGGCTTGAGAATTTGGATTGTACGAGGACTTTTATAGCACACCTCGGGAAGGTGTTCAAATGGTGAAAAAAGGATTATATCACTCTATATGGAGAGGACAAAAAATGTATGGCATAAAAGAAGAAGAGGTACCTTATTTCTCTTTCCTTGTTGTCAGGGTAGGAGTTTGATAATCTTTTGACCCGGTAGCCACATTAATTAGTGTATTCATCATGAACACTTTTGAACGTGAGGAAGTAGATGACTGAGGTTGGTTTACCATTTGGGTCTGATGGGATGGAAAGGGCTCTTTCAGGACAACTAGGGTCCCTTTGAGAAAACAACTAGCTTCGGATCATCTGGGACAATGCTTAGTATAGCGGTCCTCCTTACAGATGAGGCATGGATATTTGGGCTTACGTTGGGAAGCATCACCAGCAAACGAATTAGGAGGGCCATATTTCGGGGCATCGTCATTACCCTTTCCTTTGCCTTTCTTCTTACCTTTAGAGAATTTTTCTATTGTGGTAGACTAGATAGTGTGAACCTCTGAGGTTTTACCAGTGCTTGGTTTACTACTCTGAGTCTGAAATTTACAGTGGAAAGTCTGGTCTTAACCTTTGAAATTTTTTATTTTTTTTCCTTGAATCCTCGGTCAGCACGAGTTTCTTTAAAACAGTCACACTGACCCACTTTTGGCGCTTGTTGCCAATTAGGAAGTTGTGCTGATTCTTGTAGGTGAATATCATGGATTCCCCTAGATCATAACGAGTGTGTCTTGCCCTTCTGATTTTTGTCTCTTAGCTTGTTTTGACTGTGTTCTCCCTAACTGAAAAGCTTCATTAGCTTGGTTTATATGCTTGTTTGGTTTTCTTTTTCTTCACTTGGTTTCTTGAGTCATTGGATGATTTGTAGCCCTAGGGAATCTAGGTCATCATCCGTTCATATATTTGTGTGCTCAACAAGTCAAGTTGATAGTTAAGTTTCTCCTTGCATTTCGCTTTTAGTCCTTTTGTTGCTTCAATTTCCATTTAACAAGTTTGAAAAGTTTCATTTTTTGATTAAGTGTCTCTTTTTAGGCATAGATCACATTGCTCATATTTTTCTTTGGTTGAGTCTTTGCATCATTAGTTTGGAAGGAATTCTCTTTTGTGATTTTCATTTTCTTGAGGTTAATTGTTTTGAAAAAATTTCATTGAAGTGTTTGTGCAATATTCGTTTTATCATTTCATTGAAAAGTACATCATTCTAGTTTTTTGAATCAATATGTTACATTAGTTAGCATCATTGAAGACTAGAGTTGCATCATCAATTTCATTGGAAAAGAAATGAATTGTCTTTAATAGTGAAAGGGTCACTTGAAGTGCGTTTGATAGGAAAGATAGGAATTGGAAAGAGTTTTTTATCATTTTATTTTTAAAAAGTGAAGTAATGAAAAGGTCATTTTTCTTTCAATTGCTTATTTATTGCATTGTATGTTTTCTACTCTCATTAGTGTAAAAAATTCATCAAGCTGAAAGAGTCTTGTCTCAGTTATCTTCATATAGGAGTTTTTCAAGTTAGATCGATAAGGCTTGAAAACCGAGACATAATTCCAAGATAAACTCTAAAATGTATTCAATTAACCGAAGGCGCATTTGAAACCTAACGATCACATTTAGAAGGTCTAGGCTAGAGATGTGTTCCAGCATCTTTAAACCTAGTAGTTGTCATACACTTCAGCACAAGTAACATTGAGTACAAGCAAGCTAATATGGCTCAAATTCAATACCAACCTCCTTATGTTCCATATGGTTCACAAGTGATGGTTAATCTGCCTTACATAGGGAAACCCTCACAACTCTTGCAGCAAGCCATGTAGCCGCAAGTGAAGTATGTACCGCACTCCTCCCAGCTTATGCCTTCACGAGATCATCCTCTATAGCAGTAGGCACAAACTTTAAAGTGGCAAGGTCAACCTGAGCAACAACAACTCTTATACTCATATCAATAGGGTCAACCTTTGCAAGGGCAAGGTCAAGGTCAAGCCCTGCAGCAGTAGGCACAAAACATATATGTTTAAGGGAAACATGCTAAGAATCCTTTTGTCCAAGGTCAGCAGGTCCAAAATCCTTATGTTCGAGGGTAGCAAGTGCAACATCATTATGTCAAAGGGCTTCAAGTCCAAGCCCCTTTTTTCCAAGGGAAATAGGTTCAAAACCCTGATGCTCAGGGACATCAGGTGCAAAATCCATATGTCCAAGGTGAGCAGGCTCAATATCCTTTTAACCCATTTGTTGCTTATCAACAGCCTATGGCTAGATAGTTTCAAGACTTTCAAGGTTAGAATCCTCCCTACAGGCAAGGTAACCTGCAATGGGGGAAAATCAAATGCCGTATGGACAAAACCCTCCACTATGGTGACAAAATCCTTACCAGCAAGTATGAGTCCCACTAGTTGGGTCCACTTATCAACCTTAAATGCCTTTCAATACCCAATTTCCATTCTTGGCTACACTAGAATTTCCAAATGTGTCGAGGCTCACAAATGACCTGATTCTTCATTCACCATACTAGCCTCCAGTTCCATCCAATATCTCGATCGGTTGTCTGAGGTTTCAAGGAAAAGGGTAAGGGGATCCATAAGCCCATGTTATGACATATCACCTCTAGTGCTCCTCTTCAGCTTTTCCAATGAACTTGTACAGATGCTGCAACCAAGTGGTATATCAAGCTACCTCAAAATACCTGTCATGACTTAACACTATTACCATGTCCTTTCTCACACATTTCTAGTTGCCAGTTCGCTATGAAACTGGAACCCATATGCCAACGTCACTAAAGTAAGACACTGAGACCCAAATCTCTAATCACATCCATGAACGAAGATGCAAGCATTGCCTGATTAAGTTTGAGAATGATGATCAGTTATTGACTGAGTGGTTCACCAAATAATTCCTCAATGAAATTGCTGAGGACATTACTATGGGTGGATGTGTCACTGAGGAACACGCTATCGTGCATGTCGAGTATCTAGACCTCACCTATTCACAATCTGGCACATGATATGATATGTTACCCAATGTGCCCAGACCATCATCTGATCTGACGACATATAAGTCTTCAACTAAACATCCTGTTAATGGAGTAATTGGTTTAGTGACTTAAAACCCTGCAAAATATTCTTCCAAACAGAAGTCGGTCTCCAACAGTGCTTCCAATGATTCCTCTCACAATTCACCTGACCTTGGTAAAACCTCAGAGGTTCATGTTGTCGAGTCTACTAAAGTGGACAAATCCTCTAAAGGTAAGAAGAAAGGCAAAGGAAAGGGTAAATCCATTGCCCCAAAATAGGGCCCTCCTAAGTTGTCTATTGTTGACGCTTCCCAATCGAAGCCCAAATATCCATGCCTCATCTATGAGGAGGATCACTATACTAATGAATGTCCCAAATGATCTGAAGTTAGTCATTTTCTCAAAGGGACCCCAACTATCCTGAAAGAGCCCTTTCCATCCCAACAGACCCAAATGGTAAACCAACTTCAGTCATCTACTTCCTTAGGTTCACAAGTTTTCATGATGAATACACCAATTAACATGGCTACAAGGTCAAAAGGCTATCAAACTCCTACCCCGATAGCAGGGAAAGAGAAAGAAGCTACAACTCCTTCTTCTACCCCATCCATTTCTAGTCCTCTCCATATAGAGCGACCTAATCCTGATTCTACCATTCGACCAACTTCCCAAGGTGTGCTACGAAATTCTTCGTACAATCCAAAACTCGAGCCACTGAAAATTATAGCATTGTTGAAGATTTGGCTCAAGCACCATAAACTATGTCTTCTCTTGAGGTCATTCAAATTTGTCCTTTTCAGTGGAAATCATTATTGTCGGCTATTAGGGGTATTAATCCAACTGACTCTAATCTCATTTTTTTTGACCTAGAAAACCACATTCCACATTTACCTCATCAAATTTCCTTTCTCATTCAAGTGATCATAAATGAGAAAACCATTCATAGGCAGTCATCGATGAAGGTGCTTCTACCTGAATCATGTATGTCCCTTGTTGGAAGGAAATTGTTTCTCCTACTCTAAGCCAATCCCCTAACACTTTGGAAGCTTTTGACGAACGTGACTTGTGACCATTCAGTGTCCTCCCCAACCTTGCCATTACTTTGGAGGGAAAGATAGTACATGTCAAAGTAGAGATCATTGACGCTAATCTTAACTACAATATTCTACTCGGACAGAGTTGGACCCATGCCATGCATGCTATAGCCTCCTCCCTTTTCTGTGTGATTCATTTTCCCCGTCAAGGGAAGATAGTCATAGTCAACCAACTATTCTTATTTGCCTCTTCCTCCTCGAATGGGAATGTTCCTTATGTAAAGCACACAGGTGCTCCTTATGAGAGTGTGGGTGAAGGATTCTTTAAAGATCCTATCTTGATGGGTATTTCTTTTCTCCCACCTCCTCATGTTGCCTCTGTCAATATGATTTCAATCAAGTCTAATCCTTGGGTCATTCCCTCACCAAATCTTGTTGATACATGGGGCGGGGTTATGCCGTTAAAATATGCCAAAATTAATTATGTGGAACTTGTTTCGGCTTTGCCTTCTGTATCCTCCGATTTCTCCATTTTGCGAACATCTGTCGATGCGTATTATCAATCCTCATGGCTCTTCAAAATCTCCTAATCCCTTAGCTAAGAATTTTCTTTCTTACAAGAGTGTCATGGAATTCATGTCTCTAAGGGAAGTACCGTGGAATGACACTCATCATCGTTGCTCATTTTTGCATAGCCTAGCGATCATGTCTACTTGTCATGAGAATTTCCTTTCTCAGTTATCGTCCCTAACACTTCAGATGTTGATCATGACTCATGAATTTTGGTCAAAAGAGAACATGGGTAACATCACTGAAATGATGCCAATTGATATTTTTGTCAAGTCTGGTGTCATTGAAAATGTCCATATTGGGGTAACTTGTTCTCCATTGAGATCAAGCTCTATATTCATCTGTTCCAAGAGTACCAAGATGTTTTCGCATGGTCATATGAATAAATTAACAACATTGACCCAAGTATAGTCGTGCATGAAATTCTCACTTACCCTCATGCTAAACCTGTTCGCCAACGACTTCGTCCAGTGCACCCTAGAAAAGCAGTCGCCATTAAGGGTGAAGTTGAAAAACTTCTAAAAGCTAGATTTATTTATCCAATCCCTCTTACAAATTGGGTGTCAAATATTGTACCGGTGACAAAAAAACAAGGAAATATTCACGTTTACATCGATTACCATGATCTCAATCATGCCTATCCAAAGGATAATTACCCCACTCCCTTCATTGAATAAATCATTGATAAATGTGCTGGGAGTGAATTTTTTTCCTTTATGGATGGTTTTTCTGGTCATAACTAGATAAACATTGCACCGACTGATCAAGATAAGACATCCTTTATCGATCCGTGGGGGACCTTCACGTATAAAAAGCTCCCTTTTGGCCTTAAGAATGTCAGGGCTACATTTCAGAGAGTGATTTCTTATGCATTCCATGACATTTGAAACATTGTTCAACCTTACTTAAATCTCCCCGCTCATTCTTGTAAATTCTGATCATCCTAATCATCTCTAGAAAACATTTCTTCGATGTAGACACTACAACATTCGGTTGAATACATATAAATGTGTCTTATGCATTGAATCTAGATGGATCCTTGGCATTATCATTTCGAAAGAAGGCATTCACCTTGATCCTCTTAAAGTTGAGGCCATTGTTAATTTACCCCCTCCATCTCCATTGCATCAACCATAGAGTCTGTATGGAAAAGAAAATTTCCTCTGTCATTTCATACCGAACTATGTTGAGCTAGCTTCAGGGTTCACTTGATTGCTCAAGAATGGAACCCCATTTATTTGGGATGAGGTTGCCCACAAGTATTTCAATGACCTAAACGTTGTCCTCATAAATTCTCCTTTGTTGCATCCTTCGAACTATCATCACAATTACTTCCTTTATCTAGCTGGATCCTCTAGTACCATCGCTATAGTTCTGGTACAGGACAATGATGAAAGAAATGAACATGTCATTCACTGCCTCAGCCACAATCTCTTCAACATTGAGATGCATTCTTCTAATATTAAGAAGTTGTCTTCGGGTACCATACAGGCTGTTTAGTGCTTTGGGCATTACATTCTCCTCTGCACTACCACTGTGATTTCCAAATGAAACCCCATGACCTACATCTGATCTGTGTTGACCAAGGATGATCACCGAAACATTCGGCATCAATCCCAACCTTACTGTATCATTGGAGATACTTTATACTGCGTCATTCTCGATTCAATTCTTCGCCACTGTGTCACTCTCAAGGAGGCTAAGAGAGTCTCGAATGACTGCCATTCTAGCACATCTGGTGATCATCTATCTAGATATGCTACTACTCAAGAAAACCTTCGAGCTGGTTAGTTTGGCCCTCCATCTTCAAGGATTGCATCCTTGTTGTTCGCAAGTGCCATGAGTGCCAAATTTATCAGTGTAAATCGCCCCACCCACTCACCTACACCCCGTTAATATCATTGGTCCTTTTGCCAAATGGGGCATTGACTATATGACATGTAACCCTCATTTAGCTGGGGGGCATGGTTATATTATCATTGTTGTGGATTGTTTCACCAAATGGGCTGAAGCAATGCCTACATACTTTGTGGATGGTAAAACAACGACTCAATTTCTATTCAATCATGTTATTTCCAGGTTTGGAGTGCCTTAGGCCATTATCACCGTCCAAGCTCCCATTTTTGAGATTACATGATGGTTGAGATGAATTCTACCTTGGGCTTACACCATGATGGCTCAACCCTGTATTACCCTCAAGCCAATGGTGAAGTTGAAGCTGTGAACAAAGTGTTGGTTACGATGCTTCAATGCACCATTGGGATGCACAAGTCAAATTGGCATCCCATGCTTGTTTTAGCTCTGTGGGCTCACCGAACCTTGACCAAGGGTGCAACTAGATTCACATTATTCCAACTAGTCTATGGTCTAGAACAACTTTATCAATTGAGTGAGAAATTCCCTCACTCAAGCTAGTTGTTGAACTTCTCCCCGAGGCGTCAACTTAAGAAGAGTGCCTCATAGGCCAAAAATAATATACATCAAAACCCCAAAAATAATATGTGTGTTCAAATACATCCATGGCTCATAGGCCTAAAAAGTGTAGAATGCTATACCTGTGAATTAATCGTCATGGTTCTCATGGTAGTATGTAATTGCTCGTATAACATGAGTCACTATTCGGTGGATCCGGTCTGATACCCCCACCATTTGCCTCTAATACTGGTGTGCGATGTCTCCCACCCAGGCATACTCTGGGATACCATGGGTTAATCCCTTGAGGTTCCACGCGATCTACTCCTTGCTATCACTTCCTTCATGATAAGGAGAGATATCAAACTACCAAGCAACATGCCTGGAAATCGAGGACATCCTTGCAGGATGCTCTGGTCCTACATCTGAATGCATCTATTTCAAAAAATAATGAAAATGAAAAATGAAAATTGTTTGTTTTTACCTCCATCGTCATAATCCTCCCCCTCTGTAAGCAGAATATTGGGATCATTGTAGAATTCGGTGCCACTATATGGTGAATCCTCTACTATGATCAACTATCGTCATAGCCATGAGAAGAAGGCAGGCTTATATGGAATATGTTGACCCCTGGTAATCCTAGGCATCAATGCATTGCAATGGACCATTTGTGGGTCTTGTGGAAATGGCGGTTCCACCTTAGCAAGCTGGTAGTGAAATAACAGGACCCACTCCCAAAATAAGGTCACTAGAATGGAACCATAGAAGAACTGCTTCAGTTTTCCCACCTTGGCTTTTGATAGCTGGCGCTTCATGTTTACCTTCATGGCTTTCTCCCAGTTGAAGATAGATGACGCCATATAGTTGATAGCATACTAAAACTTTGACTTGTTGAACTCATGCTCTGCTTGAGACCCGTCCACTCTATTGATGGTCAATAATAACACTTTCAGCACATGATCCTGAACACTCATGATCTCTATCTTGCCACTCTTCGATTTTAGTGCTTCTGGGAAGTGTTTTGTGAGCAACATGTTCACACTTGCCCCAATAGTCCTGGACCCATACAAATTGACTGGTTCCCCTCTTTAGGATAGTCCAATGATGAAATAAATGTTGGAAGCTTCCAACTCCATCTCTTGGTCCTAGATCATAAAATCTTCTCGATTGACATCCTACAGACTAATTAGATACCATGGCAATTCAGGTTGAGCCTGTAGATCTGGTGTGAGGAAGCATTTAAGGAGCCCATAGTTCCTCAGGGCATTCAAGCAATATGGGTCTTCCATTACTTGTGTATCAATTTCCTCATGCTCATGTTCCTTCCAATCAATGATTTTTCATGATGTTTTCCTTGAAAAAACCATAAAATCAAGTCAATAATCATCCTTGGCTATAGAAATTTGGATCAAATCAAAGAAATTGGTCAAAAACTTGAAAATTTTTTGTTCACAGCATCAGCACGACTATTTTAAAAATAGTAGCACTGACAGTGCACTTGACAATGTTAATAACCCCTAATCGATGTGATTCCATGTCCAGAAATTGCATTGACCGAGGGCGATTATTTTTTGCTAAATCCTCCTCAAGAAATCTAAAAAAAGGTTAAAAATAGGAAAAACAAGCATGAAAATGAAGCTAAAGGTCTCGTCTCTTACCTGCACCTGACAGATCATCAAATGGCCTCCCGGATCTCCTCCAATCTGCTCCTAAAAATCTAGGGCACAAATGGGTGAAAAATGCTCTACACAAGGTAAAATGTTAAAATGGTAAAAATTAATTACTTTTTCCTCCTTTTATTCATTTTTGATGAGATATTAGGGTTTTAAAAATATTTTTAACTGATTTTTGCCTCAGAAATTGGATAATGGATTTACCTATTGTGAAACAGCAAGTGACAGATTACTAATGATGCTACTCGAGTCATGTTTAAGCTCTTTTCTCGACTCGTAAAACTCGAATGAAAATATTGTCGAGTATTTTTCCCTTTTTAACTCATAAAAGAGAATAAAAAAGTGGGGTCTGATTTCAATCTCTTTTTCGACTCTCTAAACATGAAGATATTGCCGATATCTTTTCGTTTTTAACTTGTTAAAGGCTTCGAAATGTTGTTTACCCAATATATGTTTACCCATTTTCCGGGTTGGGAAAAACTATTTATGAAAAAGGTACTCCTTGACTGAAATGGTTAAGTGGTTCTCTCGAGTATGGTTTTCTACCTTTTTGGGCTCGAGAGACACAAATATACGAAAAGGAACCATGTGGAGTTTTCTTCTTCATGTCTTTTTCAAACTCTCTAAATATGAGAAAGATAGTGAGTTACACCTTTGTCGGACTCATTAAAACATTAAACAACAATGGATTTGTCACCATCATGGACATGAGCTACTCCTTCCTAGGGCTCATTAAACTTACTAGGTCGGGTTCTTCTGAAGGATGAACTTACATGCAAGCATATGATACCCCCTTTAAGCTTGTGATAAAAAATAATTGGGGTACCTGCCAGAAATGGTGGGGAAAATGGGAAATTATATCAGTTGTGTCGGAAACTCACTCTTGAACATGACACTTTATATTTCGTGTCGGGTTGGGATATCCTCCATTTCATCATTGACCTTCTTGGGTTGGGTCATTCATTTTTGCCTTCCATTTCGTCTCTGCCACATCATCATGACCACCGATCCTATGGATCCAAAGGCTACCAAACTCTAGAGTCATGTCGCTCATATTTTCAAGAGTTAGTCCTTCTATAGTTATAGTTACTCATGATTCTTTGTATCATTTGAAATCATTGCATCCCTTTGTCTCATGTCGATGATGTGGGATACATCATGGCCCTCCTTTGACACGTCGATTCCTATCGACTTCCGCTCATTATCCAGGAAGCTGGTCGAGAGACTCCCTTCCAGTACCTTAGAGCTTGCATGCCCTAATGGAAAGTTCTTCACACTCAATGACAAATTCATATCATTGGCTTTAAATTGGGAACTGTGCTTCTAATACCTTGAGAGCCATTATCATTATTGGTGGTTTCTCTCACGCTTGTTAACAGTTCACATCATTTAACAATAATCAAGTGACTTTCTAGCATGTTCGACTTCAACACATTCAATCACATGTTAGGATTTGTACTTTGATCGAGACGTGTTGGAGCGCAAGACCCAAGCTTAGATTACACAAGTCTAGGTTGCAAGGCGATGTGACATGATCATGATGATATAAATGTCTCTTTCATATCGATGGTTGCAGCCATATCATGAGTTTTTATATGTGATCCTTCTCATTATTGAATGGCTGCGACCATACCTTGGTTTCGTTATGATCCTCTCTATTAGATGGCTACACCCATGCCTTGGATCCATTTACATGATCATTCTTTAGATGGCTGCATCCATACCATGATTCATGTATCATTTGTTAGAGTTTTCAGTGATGTATATCTATCTATGCTTTCTTGCAAGTTTTCTGACTACAGACTCTGGTTCCCCACATTTACTTGTAAAGCATTTCACCCCTCACTCTAGTTCGGCCTTCATGCTCTAGGAGGCATTTGTTACACAACATTTTGTCACTGTCCCTACACTCCCCATTCCACGATCCTAGAGGACATCTACAGTGAACCCTACATGCTTTCCCATCATGATTAAACTCCCATCATATCCCTCTTCATGAGAAGAATGATTCCCTCTTGCATGATTTCCCAAGAATATTCCTTTTACCCTAGTTTACAAGACTGATGCTAATGACCAGTTTCCTCCTCATGTCAATTTGTAGATATTAAAACCAAGACTGGCATCGTACGGTGCTACTGAGCCTTTTCTAAATCATGCCGATCCTCTTTTGGCAAGCCTTTGAAATATGGAGTCGAAGCTTCTAAGTCTAGAAGCTTCATAACGAAAGTCTTGTAAATGGTTGCGCTAAATGGAGCCTAGGAAGTTAGTTTGGGATCCTTTCACCTGTTATGATGGAACCAACCCAAGACATAAAGCATTCTCCCATGATAAGAGGAACCATCTCCCCTCTATCCAAGCTATACAAACCCCTCCTTTTACAAGCTTCACTATTTTCAGTCTTAGTATTTTTGGAGCTTGAATAATCAGCAAGACATCTATAGCTTGTAGCTCTCTAGTTTATGTTTGAGGGAGAATAGTGTGTTTGGTTTGGTTTGAGACTAAAGGGAAGAGGCATTTCCCCTATGAGGATGGAACCAACCCAAGAGATAAATCCTTCTCCCATGATAAGAGGAACCATCTCCCCTCTTTCCAAGCTATATAAACCTCTCCTTTTACAATCTTCACTAGTTTCAGTCTTAGTATTTTTGGAGCTTGAATAATCAGCAAGACATCTATAGCTTGTAGCTCTCTAGTTTATGTTTGAGGGAGAATGTGTGTTTGTTTTGGTTTGAGACTAAAGGGAAAAGGAGCCCAAACTGACTTCCTCGGCTCCATCCAGCCCAACCATTTCCCAAAGTTCCATTACGAAGCTTCTCGACGTGGAAGCTTCGAATCCATATTTTAAAAACATGCCAAAAGAGGATTGGTGCAACTAAGAAAAGGCTCAGTAGCACATACGACACTAGTCCTGATTTTAATCTCTACAAATTGGCGCAAGGAGGAAACTGGTCATTAGCGCCTGTCTTGTAAACTAGGGTAAAAGGAAGATTCTTGGGAAATGATGCAAAAGGGAATCATTCTGCTCATGAAGAGGGACATGATGGGAGTTTCTTCATGATGGAAAAGCATGTAGGGTTTAGTATGGAGGTCCTACAGGATCATGGAATGGGGAGTGCAATGACAATGAAAAAATGGTGTGTAACATCAACTTTTAAGTAGCGTAACCTTAACATACATACTCTCATTTCCACGATTCTTGCATGTTTGGAAAAGTCTCTATGTGCAAAAAAGGAAAATGATGTGTGGCACTATTTGCAAATTTTTACCCCCAAAATAGATCATTTGATGCCTAAAAATGCTCCTAGTAGGTCTCAGACCCCAATTTGCCAGAATGGGTTTGACTGGTAAAAATGGTCATTTGAGTTATTTCCTCCATATTTTCCACTCTTAAAGCATTTAAATGGATTTAAAAAAAAATCATGATCCAATCTAGATAATAAGTAAAAATAGATGTATGCTTTCAAGTATTGAGTAACATGGTTTTGTATTTTTATTAGTAAATAGGAGAATTTTGTTATGATAATAGTAACGTTACATGTCCTGTTAGAGTCAGTATTTGCATAATGCCATCAGTGATAAAAAATCCTCTTTTATATCATATTAGTTTCCCATGTTGAAATTTTTATCATTCCACCGAGGTCATCATGTAAAAAATTACTCACTGATGGTAGCCCAAAGTTGAAACCCCATCCCATCTCAAAAATTTATATTTGTTGGCCCACCTTCATGTGTCTTGCTTAACATACATTGACTATAAAAGCTTATTTCATCATGTTTTGTGTCAGGCAAGTCCACCTGGAGTTCAATCATTCAAGGTCCCATTAGGTCACTAGGGGTCCAATAAAACACCATTTCACTGCACAAGGCTAGCAAAGTATGAGAGAGAAGAAAATAATATCCCCTTTTCAGTTAAATAAGGGTTTACAAGCATGTGACCATGGTTGCTAAAATTCCAAATTTGATTCTAAGCAAGAAATTCATTCAAGTTTGTAGTTTTTATTTCAAAAGAGAGATGTAATAACTTTTATTTATTTATGTAATTTTATGTTTATCATATGTAATAAGTCACTATTTTTAGTTGTTTACTCAAACTCCATTGCCATTATCATCCAAACAAAAGTCAAAAGTGAACATTGCCAAACCTTCAACATCATCCACCTGCAAAGAAAAAAGTCAGAAAGAAAATTATCAAAGATGTTAAAAAAGGTGTCAAATGAAACATTAGAAAGTGAGTTTGAATAGAAAAAGATCAAATTCATTCACCTATAAAGGACTTGTTGGCTTCAACTTAGCTTCATTTGCCTCCTAGCACTCATTGAGCAAACCCCAAGAGATCCTTTTCACAGTTCTAGGCGAAATTAGCAGAAAAAGGGTAGGTGTTGCACGTTTCCTTGTGGCGTTGCACGTTCTCTTTTTGTGCTACAGATTTACCTGGCGTTGCGAGTTTCCTTAAGGTGTTGCGCATTCCCTTAAGGTGTTGCGTGTTTCACTTAGGCATTGCGCACTCTGCATTAGCACTACACATTTGTCTAGCAACACTCAAGTCACCTCCTCAGCTCCTCCAAAATGCTTTCAACCTCAATCCAAGTAAGTAGCAGCTAAGGGATGTTATTTTCCCCCTCTTCAAGTAAATTCCTAAGTGTTTGAAAGGTTTCATTGAAAATTTGGTTTAATTGTTATATCTAAACCCTAGATCTTCCCCAAAACTACCTTCCACTATCATTGAATTTTGAACACTTACCTCCACCCTCCTTCCCTTTCCCTGAGTATTTCTTATCCCAGATACCCTCTAACCCTTTGTCCCAAAACCCTAAGACCTAGGTGATACAACTACCTAGGCTCAAAAACCCCTATATTGCAAACAATTTCCCCCATCCCCAAACTATCATACTACTACCCTCTATCCCTCTCCAATACATATATCCCTTAACCCATGATCTTCATATTTACCCTTCCCCATTTATTATTCATTAAAAACTATATTCCCCCTACCTTACACCTCCCTAGGGTTTGATACTAAACACCATGGAAGAGAAGGAATACATACCACATAGTGAGCAAGAGGAAACAAATAGAGAAGAAGACAAGGAATAGAGGAGGCCACACAAAGGAGGCCAGATACATAGGTTTGAGCCCACTTATCTCAGGGAACTCTTAGCATTCCCTATCACTTTGACATCCTTCAAATGGCGAGGCTATTATGATTTCTATGAGCAAGTGCAGGTAGTCCAACATCATCCTAAGTTGACTAGGGTCTTCATTTCTAAACTCCAAGACAACCAAGTCACTCTTGCAAGTATAAATTTCACTTTATCTGCTACCAATATATCAGCTGCTACCCAGATTCCAAATGTTGGGGAAAAATGGTTTAAACGAGGTGATTTGGAAAGGCATTATTATGAGCCTTACATGAAACCAAAGTAACAAAATGAAAGAAGGGGTTATTTTCCATTTTCACACCTCCTTGACAGATATGCCCCAATGATGAAGATTATTGTGAAATATTTTTCATGGGAAGGTAGATTCTCCAAGGTCTATTCTTATCATATCCGGCTCTTAATGCATTTCACTAGGGTAAAAATGCTCAATATACCCTACTATATTTTCCGGAGTGTTGAGAAGATGGCCTACATTCCCTAATTAAAATCATATTCCTTTACCATCTCAGGGAACTCAACATTGCATGGAGTACTTTCATAGCTAATCCCATATTCACTCATGCATCTACTCAAAATGTCCAAAGGATCCCTTCATCATTTCATCCATCCACATCCATTCCTCCATCTCAACCCATACATCATTCATCCTCATCTGATGGGTTAGCCTCACCATCATCTCCATCATCACCATTTCATGAGCCTATTTAGTCACCTAGCAGAGATGAAGGGAAAGAGCAAGAGCACATTGAACATGGTGAGGTCAGCAATCCTAAAAGGGTTGGTTTGGGTACTTTGGCACATACCTATTAGAGAGAACATAAGAAAGTGTTTTCCTCACAGATTGTGGGAGTGGCCTCGCCTTCTTCATCAACAAAACAGGTACAAATAGGCAAGGAAAAGGTGACAGAGGCAGAGATCCAGCAGGAGGAGCACCTCCATGAGACAGAGCAAGATTTTCACTTATTTTACCTAAGTGAAAATGATTATAGTGAAAGCACATCCATTGTCATCAAAGAGAAGAATGCACTAATAGGAGAGCTCTACGTCAATTTGCAAAGGGAAAAATACATCATTTCATACTATGAGTAGGAAAACAAGCAGTTTCAGATCAAACATGAGCTCATGGAGATTTAGCTCATCAAGGCAAAGAGGGAGGCTGAAAAGGATAAGGCTTTACTTGATGCAACATATGGAGAATATAGTGACCAGCTGGAGGAACAGGTGCCAAGAAAAAGGCCAAAGACTAGAGGCCTAAAGAGAGCTTTGGAGCTAGAAAAACAAAAGGAGGCTAAACTAGCTAATGAGCTCACCCTAAATGAGCAATTTTCCAAAATGGTAAATGAGAACCAAGAGAATTGGTTTGAGAGGGTGAACACTCATCTCAAAAGCCTCTTAGACAAGGCCAAAAGAGACACTGACATTTAGAGAAAGATGGCAAAGTATTATTTCCGAAGACACCAAATAACAAGGGCAAAGCTCAAAGCTGCTAGGGCAAGAATTGAAGGCCTAACTCACCATGAGGAGAAGAAGAAGCCTAATATAATTGTAGAGGCTTCATTCCATGCATAGCCACCTCATACATCATCTTCTTGAACAATTTGGAAGACCCTTGACCCGATTTTTGTCATCTTTCTTTTCTTGTCTTTTTAAGGCAATTTTTATATCAGCAGTTTGGTCAAACATGCAACATCTTAGGTGTTGCACACTATTTAGAGGAATGGGCACCACCATTGGATTCATAAGGACCAAGAAATTTAGGAAAAACATGTTTCCAGCCCTAGCAAGCAAAATTGATGGGTGAAAAATACAAAAAACCACCTAAAAAGCATGTTTCTGCCTCATTTCTAGACCAGACGTTGCGCGCTTGAATAGTCTTAGGAGAAAGGAATTTTGGAGGGGCAAATCAAGACCAATTTGAAAAAAAAGCATTTTTATAAACTATACAAGATAAGATTTCAATGAGGTATGCTAGGCTAGATTCAAACATCAGGATGGAAGGTAAAAGTCATCTTGAAGATGGCACTGCGTGTTTGATGTTGGTGCTGCATGATTGACACTAACACTACTTGTTTGACAGTCAACCTAGATTTTCACTATTTCTCTCCAATTTGATTTTTACCTATTGGAAATTGGTGTTTTGCTGATGTAATTGAAAAGGATGATGCAATTATTATGCTTTTACTATTACCTATGGTAAATACATTAGGTAAATGGTCTCTATGACTTGTAATAAATCAGTTTGCTTAAGTTAGGGATGAGTCACTTTAACCACCCTACACTCTAGCTATCAATTCAGTATTTGTTGCAATTGCTCCTCTTCTCATGGATTTGACCCCTGAGGCTAGGATGAGTTGGTTTGAGGCCTATATTATGTAATTTCTCATTCATTCTATAAGTTCGACTCTATTGGATGTTGTATTAGTGTTCCAGACTTTGGCATGAAATATATTGAATGAGTTGCAACTATTTTGGTGGGATTCCTGTGGCATGGTATTTTGATATTGTTGTTTCTCTAGTCACATGTGTGTGAATTTTTTATCTCTTCCATGATCCATTTCACTTCTAAAAATGTTTGATTTTCAAGATGTGATAAGTAGAATACATCTTCTATTCTCTGTTTTGGGAAAATCATCATCATTTGTTTAATTTATTCAGTTTAAAAAGAATTCATGATTTTCATGTTCCTTTTAGCATCTCATCGGTCTAAACCATTTCATCCCTTTACTACAAGGTGTTAAAGTATCTTTCCTACCTTGCGCAATGAGATGTCTGCAATTCTAATTCTCTTTTTCCCTGACCTAGTTCACTCTCTAACCTAATTCACTCATCCAGTGACTACCCCAATCACAATCATATCAAACAACCCTCTGCACTTTATATCTAGCCTAGAACCCTAATCTATCCAACCCTCTTGGCCGTGATACTTTGGAGAGAGTCCTCTCCGGCTTGGTAGGGCTAGCTACCAAGTCAAAATGTTGGTTTGTGGTTACCTCAGTTAGACTCTTCCTCAACCTTGGAGATCCAGAGGATTGATAACATGTCCTATCTTAATAAAAAATACTACATAACAAAAATGGAATGGATTGATAAGTTTTAGTATTAGGTGTGCTTTTAAATTGTAAAATTTTAAAAAAAGTTCTCTAATTTTGTGACATATATTCTCGCCAGTTGTATATAATATGAATTATGTCTTTGAATTTTTACTTGCATCTTATGAGTTTCAATCTAATTCTTACAGATATGCATGATTTCTTCATAAACAATAACTTTTATATTATTTTAATATCAATTATATATGTGTGAGAAGCTAACTATATTCTTTGTAGATGTGAAACTTTGTACATGTTCAAAATAAAAGAAACATTAAAATGAATAGAATTGAAAAATTAAGAAATATCAATGTATACTAATATTACATATACCAAAATGATAATTATAACTTTTTGTAATAAAATAAATCTATATACGTTTATTTAATTTATATTTTCAAGTGATAATTATTATACTTTTATTTGTTGTTTTTTTTTTTTTATATTTATTCAATTTGAAAGTGAGATAAATTTAAATTGGATTATTTTTTTCAAATAATAGTAATAATTCTATTGAAAAATAAATTTATATTTATGTGTATGTATATGTACTCAAGTTTTCCATTCTCATAAAAAAAAGGATTACAAATTAAGAAAACTGTCTAAAAGTGAAGCATGGAAGTATAAGAAAATGGGCGTGCGAGGGAATGTGTGTGCGAAGGAAGGAACACAAGAATTTTTTTGCAAACATATTTCTTCCACACGTGAAATCTGACTCGAAATATATAGATTGTTTCATTGCTAAATTTGTAAAAGAGAGATGATTTTTATTTTGTACGAAAGGGTTCAGTGTAAGAAAATTGAAGTTGGATTGTTTTTTTTTCAAACAGTAATCATATTTTTATTACATAGATAAATTTATATTTTTGTGTATCCATTTTTATATGTATTCAGTATTTTCACTCTCACAAAAATAAGGAATAAAAACAAAGAAAAGTGTCGAACTAAGTGAAGTCGGGAAGTGCAGTAGGATGGGTGTGCAGAGAGAATACATGTGCATAATAAGGAACACAAAAATTCTTTAGAACACATGAAATTTGACTCAAAGTATATAGATTGTTTCATTGGTAAATTTATATGAGAGAGATTATTTTTATTTCTTTTAAAGGTTTTAGTGACAACAAATAAATCTAAAATAAATTATACATCCTCTTCATAAGACTAAGAAAATACCAAATATTTGCTACTTTAGAAAAAAAACTTAGATAAACTAGGGAATTTCTTTGGAGTTCAATTTAACTTTACAGACCACGATTAAAATAAGAAAAAATAATTTAGAAGGGCACATTGCATTATCAAAATAAGATTAAGCAAACATAAAATATTTGGTAATCTAAAATAAATATAAACTAAGCCAGGGAGTGTCTAGAAAATTTGAAGCCCAAAAATATAATAACAACAAACAAACAAAAAAGAAGTTATTTCAATAAAAGAAGGAAAAGATAAACTATTTTCTCACCTAGAAGGAAAACTAAACAAATTAGCAAGTCTCCTACAAACTTTAATGTCCATAAATATAATGAAAAAATAATAATAATTTAAAACGAAAATTTAGAAAAGTTAGAGAAAGAAGAATGAAACAAGAATTTGCAACCATAAAATTATATTATTTTAACATGAATTATAAATGTATGAAAATTTATCTATATCCTCTATAGATGTTCAACTTTGTAGACGTTTAAAATAAAAATAAAAAAAGATTAGAATCAATAGAATTAATTTTTTTTATTTCTTTTCCTAAGACTAAATCTATTAATGGAAACATAATTTACAGTGAGACCCCGGCCTCTGTAGGTTTAGAACAGCCATATGACCAGTTTAAACATCAAAACTAAAACAAGACTGCCCTAGTAGGGGAAACCAATCCGAAGATGAAAGAAAGAAAATTCCACTTGCCCACATAGGGGTAACATCTCCAAAACCCAAAATTAACTGTCATGGTGAATTTCAAAATTAATTATCAAAGTTAACAACAATAAAAGATAAACTACTAAAAAGGCTGAGTTGAACACGTGACTTGTCTACATGCAGGTGTTAGGTGTCTTAATACGGTGGCTTCTCCTCCACAATCAAACACCCATAATCACTTGAATCGGTATCCTCTGCCTGCTTGCCACCCAAATTGTCATGTGTCTCTTTGGTAGTGCTAGTGGCTTTGGCACTCGAAGCCTTCGGTCTACTAGTGGCCAGATGAACCTTGGTAGCTTGTTGATTGTTGGCGCTTGGCATATTCTGCACATGGTTGGGGTGCGGATGAACCTGGTTCTTTGTTGGGCTGTGTTCTGGATCATTGTGTGCACCAGCTTCCTCCCTGAAATCCACTGTGACGGTGGCGATAACAATAGGTATGTCCATGGAGAAAAGGAAACAAAATTGAGCGGACTGGGTGGAAATACTGACAATGGGCATTTGGGTGGCCCCTTGAGCCTAACGAATCACACCAGGATGTGGTCGCCCTCCTCCGCTACAGGTTACCAGATGACTACCATGGAAATCGGAAGTGGATGGGCTGGGAGACAGGGAGGGCGAAGGGGAAGTCAAAGCAAAGGGAAGAGACGAAGGGGGGCAGATGGCTCTTCCGTGGCTATGACCGCACCTACTTCGCATGCGGTGACGCTATCGCGGAATATTGGTCTGAGTTGGGTGTTGTAGCGAGCAGGGAGCCAAAATGGTCAAGTTACAAACTAGGAGCTGGATGAGGGAAACAGAGTTAATATTGTGAATACTAGGGGGATTCAAATCAGGGATAGAGGCAGAGGTCGAGGCATCAAAATTTAATGTGTAGTAAATAGAGTGGGAGAAGTGTATACCATTTCCCAAGTCAACATAGCTTAGAATCTTGCAACGCCGCCCTGTTGCAGTGCGAGAGCTTGGCTCTGATGCAGCAGGGTAGCAAGAGTAATTCAAAGGTAGAATGGTAGTTTGTTGAGGGCTCGGAGCCATGATATTAAACTTATAGGGAAGGTCTCGATCTACGTAGCAAATTAATGGTGCCAACTGAGAGGCAGAGGCCTGCCTTAAATTCTTGCAGGTGAGAGTGTGAAAGGCCATGTGGGTCGGCCACCCGCCAGACTGACGTCGCATCCGCATTAATTCACCTTCAACCACGCGCATCTAGGGAAAAATTAAAAATATTAATGTATAATAATATTATATATATGAGAATGATAATTATACATTTTTATAAATAATGAATCTATATATTGTTATTTTAATCTGTATTTTCTAGTAGAATTATTATATTTTATTTGTTTTTGTAACACCCTCCTCCCAAATCTACCCAAGTAACTGGCCAACCGAAGTAAACATGTGACGAGAGATTACTATGATTGGATTCAATCTCCTATGACCTTAAGGAAGTGGAAGCGACAGAAACACAACATACATACCTTCGACATTAGCAACAGGACTCCCATGAACCATCCTAGCCACTCAGGTAGCTAGCCCCTGGGTCCCACTAAGGTTTTTGACCACTTGAACCCTAAAAGCTCCCATGCTATGGACCTGACAATGTCCAGGAGGGTTTGAATGCTCTCATGACAAGTCATGTGAACCTCCAGGGACTGTTTTGCTTAGTGTTGTGCCAACCCCAAGATTTGAGCCATTTTTAAGGCCTAGAGCCCAGGTCATTGCCCAGAATTGAATGACACCTTCAGAACATAAAGATAACAAGGAAACAATGATGCAAATGCAAATACTTGAACAAGCCCTTAATCAGAACCCTACTAGCCATGACAAAAATTTCATCAAACATGTCACAAATATGTAAGGTATAGGTGTAAACAACAAATTTAAGCATAGGGGTCTCATACTTATCTTAGAATCACTATGAAGCATTATTCCCTTATATCATTTGCTGCATTATCATATATCGGGTCATAGATACAATATTCATGCACTTACAAGTAAAATGATGATGAGAACCATACATAGCCTCTGTCATAAAAAATATACATAACCAGGATAATAACAATACAAATACCAAGGAAATCACAACCATATGATCCACATATAAACTAGTATAATAGTCATAGAAATACAAGGAGGAATAACCTCATATTGATAATGCAAAATCAAAACATAGGATGGGACTACCACATTCCACTCAATAATATAATGCCTAAACTAAATCTCTCTTCAACCATTTACACCTGTGCCATATTCAAAGCATGAATGTGGGAATCAAACCGAAAGAACCAACCAGGATATCCCGAGGCTAAACCAACTCACCCTCATCAATAGAAACTGATATTTACCATAATCCATCTCGGATCATGACATTCACACAATAAACACATAATAACATGCTTCACCATGATCTCCACCAGATCACTAAGCCAAACAAGCATGGATGCCACCAAATTTCTCCAACTACAACATGAGGAATTTTCCTATCTCCTAGTCTCTTAGGCTTCACAACAATCCACACTAGATCACTAGTCCCTAAAACAAGACCCACTCGCCAGGCTTTACCACATATCCCAACCCAGGATTACTTGGCCTAATGAAGAGAAATCCACCTCTTGGCTTTACTGTATATCCTGCCAATTACCAACAAGGATTCCTAGGCCCACCAAGGCAACAAAAAATTCACCTTTACTGCAACCAACAATCTTGTTCATGGGTTCCAAGGCCATGTGTTCTATCATTTGAAGGTACACCTCACTCATCTTCAAATCCATCTAACAATCTAGCTCAACCAAAACATGAGAACCCCATCACACCATGGCTATTCGAAAATTGAAAGGTTATGCTGAAAACACTATCACGCCTGGAAAAACCCATGTTATAATAGAAAAACAACCACATGCAATAACTTTTATGCCAAATATAGCAAGGAAAACACACATGCAAATTGATACTTGCAAAGAATATTTTTGTAGCTACTTGATCCTACTCTTCCCTACATGCTCCTTCCTTCCTCTTACCTTCTTTTCCTTTCTTGATCCAATGCCCAAGTGCTCCAAGAAAACTTTAAGTGTCCAAGAGTGAGAGAGAGAGAGAGAATAATGAGAGTGCTCCAAAATTGAACTGGAAAAATCTTACAAACTAATCCTCATAATCTTTCTTATCAATTAGGCCTTTATTTTCCTTCATTTTCGTTCATTTTCCTCCTCACATGTAACCTGTGACCTTTCACCTTCCTTTTCTCCTAATTTCCATTATTTTGATAAATAAATGTGCCAAAAATTCTATTTTTCCTTTCCAAGGCCTTAGCCATTTCCCTTGCCAATTTTCTTAGCCACAATAAACCAAATGGACACCCACTAGGATGTTTTGCCCAACGTTCAGTTTGGAATAAGTGTCACATCAACCATGGTTATTATTTTTGCCTTGATTAACTTTTATTACATGAAAATTTCACCAGGGGTGTTACAAACCCTCCTCCTTGGGGGACACCATCCTCAGTGTTCAACCACACCTATACCTCATCTAAACCACTAAAAAACAAACATACTTCCCATGGAGCAAACCAACATGACAACATAACAAGCCTAACATCATAATGACATGAAACCCATACCACTTATTGGAGATTTATAACATAGTTCATGGCAATATTTACATCCCTATACATATGTACATATACTAAAACACCATAAAAAATGTACCAAAACATATACCAAAGACATATACCAAAAGACCATACGAAAATTACTTTTCCTCAACCGGAATATAATTAAGTATACATAGCCCACATCTAATCTACCATGTCCCATGTACCTTCATCAGGCTCAAAGTTCTTCCACTGCACTTTAACCTGCATGATTTCTTAGTTCCAAAGCATGAGCACCTTTTTCTAAAATATACACTTAGGCTCTAACTAGAATTCTCCATCTCGTTCCACCTACAATACAGTCCAATCAATCACATGATCAACATATTCAACTACTTCTTTAGAAATGACACTTGAAAAACATCATGGAATTTCATTGTCAGAGGAAGTGCAAGTCAATAGGTTATTGGCCCAATCCTCTCAATAATATTGAAGTGTCCAAAAAACCATGGTGCCATCTTGGGACATGATCCCATCTGTAAGGAAATCTTCTTTGGTTTGATGCGTAAGTACACCTGTTCGCCAACCTAGAATTCCTTGAACAACCTATTTCGAGCTGCATAACTCTTCTGACTATCATGTGCTTCCTTTAGATTCTTTTTTATATCTTGCATTTCCTTTTCCATGTTTGCCAGCATGTCTATTCCAATCAATACTCTGTTAACTAGCTCGCTCAAACTGTGAAGAGTATTGAAAATTCACCCATACAATGCCTCAAACAAACTCATCTTCAAAGATTCCTAATACCCATTATTGTAAGTGAACTCCACCACTGGAATGTACTCTTCCAACTTTCATTGTTAATGTATCATGTACATCCTCAACATGTCCTCCAATAACCTATTGACTCTCTCATTCTATTTATCTGTCTGAGGATGATAAGTTGTACTAAATGCCATCTCTGTGCCCAAACCCAAAAATAACTCATTCCAAAACCTGGAAGTGAAATTTGCATCCCTTTTTGACACAATATTCTTTTGCACTCCATGAAATCTAATCACATCTCAAATGAATACCTCTGCTACATTTCTATCTGAGAATGTAGACTTCACTAGAAGAAGTGTTCAACCTTTGTCAACCTGTTCAGGACAACCATGATGGAATCATGTTGTCTCACTGTCCTCGGTAAAACTGTGGTGAAGTCCAAGGAAATGACCTCCCATTTCCATTCTGGAATTGTAAGAAACTATAGATGTCCACTTGGATGCTTACACTCTACTTTCACACATTAACAATCGAAACAACTAGCCACAAACTCTACTACATCCTTCTTCAAATTTGGCCAATAATAAAATTTCTTCATTGTAGTTAATGTCTTTTGATAGCTTGGGTGACCTGAATATGGTTTCGCATGAAACTCTCTCAAGATCACTTTCTTGAGGTCACTTATGTTCGAAAAGCATATCTTTTTTGTAAATCTAACCAATCCATCTATTGTAAGACAGTAGTGCACATCTTGTGAACGTGGACCTGTATCTATACTACTACCTATACCTGTACCTATACTAGTACCTATACATATACTCTGTTGCAACCTGTTTACAATCTCCATATACCTAACATCTTTCTGACTTGCCTGCAAGATCCTATCCTGTAAATATGTCCCATGGGAGCTCATGGTTTCTAAGTGATTTACCTATACTCCACTGCTAAGAGCATCTACCACCCTGTTTTCCTTTCCTTTGATGTACTTGACCTTGAAGTTAGACTCATCGATCATGGCCAACCATCTAGCTTGTTGGGCATTCAGATTTGGTTGGTCAAACAAATAACTCAACCCAATGTCGTCACTCATCAACACAAACCTCTTGCCAAAAAGATATTGCCACCATACCTTCAATGCGTGTATGATCGCTGCTAACTCAAGATCATGTGTCAGGTATTTATGCTCATGCTCATTTAATTTTCATGACTCATAGCATATCACCTATCCTTCCTGCATAACGACTCCACTAAGTCCTCTTGAAAGCATTTGTACATACTACAAAGTCTTTGTTCAGATATACAATTTGTAGCATTGGTGCATGTGTCAACAATTGCTTAAGATGATGAAAATTGGCCTTTCACTACTTTGTCCATTAAAACTTCTTACCTTTCCTCTACAATGATGTAATAGAATAACAAAATCTATGAGAAGTTCCGAATGAACCTATTGTAATAGCCTACCAACCACATGAAATATCCGACCTCGTCCACATTCGTAGGAGCTACCCACTCCATGATGGCCCTTATATTTTTTGGATCCACTACAATTCCCTCCATGGAGACATGTACCAAGTAGTGTACTTCAGTTTGAAATAAACTACACTTGTTGAGCTTAGCACACAAATAACTCTCTCTCAACAACCTCAACACTACTGCTAAATGCTCGACATGCTCTTCCTTATTTTTAGAATATACCAATATGTCATCAATGAACACAATAACAAACTAATCCAAATACAGACACAACATAATATTCATCAAACACATAAATGTGGATGGAGAATTAGTCAAACCAAATGGAACTACAACAAACTCATAATGCACATACCTAGTTTGAAAAGTTGTCTTGTAAATGTCTTCCTCTTTTATGTGTATTTGATGGTATCTAGATCTAAGATCAATCTTCGAGAACATTGCTGCTCCCTTCAACTAATCAAACAAGTCATCAATTTTTGGTAATGGATACATTTTCTTGATGGTCACTTTGTTCAAGTTCCTGTAGCCAATGCATAATCCAAGAGTACCATCTTTCTTCTTCACAAACAATATTGGTGCGCCCCATGGTGATACACTTGGCCTAATGTATTCCTTGTCCAACATTTCCTCCAACTGCAACTTCAAATCTACCATCTTAGGTGTGCTCATCCTATAAGGTGCTTTTGATGTTGGATTTTCCCCTATCAATAACCAAATAGAAAATTCTACTTACCTATGACTCAGGTGGAAACTTTGAAATCTCCTCAGGAATTGCATCCTGAAACTAATGTAAAACTAGGTACCTATTCAAAACATCTGCATTCTCAACATCCTTACCTTTGTCACTGTAGATGTGCACTATGAATAACACACACCCTTTTCTACAAGTATGCTTTTCCTGCATTTCTTTCACCATCATAACTAATGTGGATTTCTTATTTCCTTGTAAGACTCTTGGTTCCCCATTGTCATCCAAACAATCACTAGATTTGTCATAACAATCCTCCTTGGTTCTATGAAGGTACAACAAATCCATTCCCAACAAAATGTTGTATGATCACAATGATAATACATTGAAATGTGTTGTGGTAGGAATACCATTCAAATCAAATGCACAAGCTGTTACCCAATGATGAAATCACTTCTTTTCCCTTGTGGCCAACTACACTAATCAAGACTCTGCATGAAATTCCTTATTTAAACCACACTTATCTACCAATTCAAGACTAAAATAACTATAATTAAATTCAGGGTCAATCAAAATAGAAATAAATTTCTCCTAAAGCTTACCATCCATCTCAATGATAGATGCCTGATGGTTTTCCTCTTTGTTATCCAATGCTGCATAAATATGAGGAATGCTCTGACCAACATTTTCAACAATCCATTCCTCATGCACACTATATATCTGAGGCTTACCACCTTGATTCTATGGAAAATATCTCTTAAGATGCTCCTTATCGCATGCCCAACACTCCAAATGACCAGTACCCTCACCTCTATGATGTTGCTATGACCCATGTCCTTGTCTAGCTACATTGAACCTATTTTGTGGTGCCACATTTTATTTCTCATCTTTTTGGGCATGAAATCCCCCCAAGGCATGTTTTGGGGCTTAAAGCCTAAGTTTTGACCAAATCTTTTTGTAAAAGCTCCGCGAATTATGGGCGCGAAGCGCGAAATTATGATAGAGTCACAGGGTTGTCCACCCTCGTTTTGTAATGTAATGTCGGCTTAATAGACCTACCCGTGGTCTGCGGACCATGGGATTGTATAAATAGAGTGAGGCTATAAGTGTAGAGAAGAGGGCATAAGAGGATGAGAAGTCTAAGTGATTGAGTAAAAGTGTAAAGTGTGTCTTTGGGTCGTAGAGTAGGGGAAGGCTCTACAATTGAGTGCGCAGAGGCCAGGTAGTCTGCAGCTGAGTGTGCAGGGCAGGTCGAGTCTATAACTGTTGGAAGAATCAATAAAGAGAAGTTTACCAGATTTTTGCACATCTTTTCTTGTTTTAACATATGATTGGGTATAATTTGCAAGTATACTGTTTATATGATGTGCGAACTTATTTGAATATTTTGTATAACTAACTATAACACAATACATCCAAGTATGTGAAGGTAATTAACTGATATATGATGAATAAGTAAGATCTCGGGTAATAACGTAGAGCGCGATTCTAGCATTGTGGGAGCTCCATGACCCCTAGTTAGGAATACACGAAGGCAGTGTATCAGGGCATGAGGAACAAGGAACTGTACAAAGTGACCTGTGCATAGGGACAAATAGTGGGACGAATCGAACCTCTCAGACATCTCAAGGGTGTGGAAACCTGGTTCTAACACCCTTCCATACTACTTCGCTTGAGACCTCAATCCACGATCTCCGGACTGTTGCTGAAAGGGCCATTACTACAGGGATTTGTTTGGCTAATTAACTTTGAATGTGGGTCAAGCCCGAACAAGCCAACAAATGGTTTCATTGCCAAGACCGGGATCTGCATAGAGATGTCATATCACTAGAATCCAATAAAGAAAGGAATTGAAGATTGGTTGGACATGAAGATTCACGAATTCACAGCACAGGAAAATAGGAATCCATGAATATCAAAGGAAGAGTGGTTAGACTACTACATGTATAAAGAGATCCATGAAATTTTCTTCTTATCCTTCCCCGCTGAGTTATATGAGTGGATAGCAAAGCTAGCAGATAACCAAGGAAGGTGTAAACTTGATAGACCTATTGTGTGGACTCCAGAATTGGTGTGTAGAATGGAAGTATCAGAAGATAAGATCACGTGTGTGGTCGATTACTGTCTCGATCAAATCATAGGAGGATTCATCATTGAATTTGTGGTAGATACTTTAGTGAATTATAGTGAGGTAGAATGATTCTTCCTCAAAGGATTGCGAGGTAAGTATAGTAAATATTTGAACACTTGGACTAAAATGCTACTATGTGAAAAATGGGTTATGCGAATAAATTGATGTTTGGGGCTACACGAACTCGGAGAATCTACAAAAATGAAGGTAGCAGAGAACTAGAAACTAGCCCCTTGATTTCACCTTTGTGAGGGGATGAAGAAGAGCTCACAAAGGTCTCACCAAGAAGTGTGATCAATCTGATAAGGCAGAGAATTTTGTGCATACCACCCCCACCCACACCACCTTCAATTTCATCATCTTCTCCCCCATCTTCACCCCTATCTTCGCCCATACCACCTTTTCCACAACCACAAAGCAGTATGAAAAGTGCGATAGAGCTATGAGTGTTCAAGGGTGTAGGGAATGAAGATCTAGACTAGTTTTGGTTCCTAATAAAAGTTGTATGGGAAGCACAGGGACTTACAGATGACAATATAAAGAAGGAAACGTTGGTTAGTGTTATAGACATTTTTGGGCACTTCAACCCCAATCACAAATTTCCATAAATTGAGAGCTCTTAAGTCCCTAAAAGGGTTGCTTCACCGCCTAAAGGAACAAGGTCAATTGATTACATCATCTCCCAGAAGTTCTCCACTGAAAACTGCTCATAAATGGTCGAAGCTGGACGATACAGAAAGCTCCATGCAGAGGGTGCGATGCATATCACCTTCCCAATGTACAGGTTGTGATGCATACTATTTTGCTCCTCTGTAGGGTGCGATGGTTGGGAATGGACAAATGGCAGGGACCAAAATGCGAGGTGGAAGATCATGGAATCTTCCAGAAGCTTCCCCTCTGGCACTTGCCACTCCATTTTCGACCAGGGATGAGTAAGAGATCTTCATTCTCCAAGTGGAAGCAAGAACTATCAGAGAGAATACACTAATCAAGATCCCAAAAGATGACTCACCTCTC